>JAVSCE010001313.1:0-103380 GCA_032199065.1 Smutsia gigantea | reverse complement strand
AGGAAGTAGTAGTATTATCTTATCACTACGGCTTCTAGAGAGCAGGGTTAGGGTAAAGAGCTAAACTCTTCTGTACCCTTCCATTGAGTTTCAGAATCTTCTGTCCCTGCCCATCCCCTCACTCCACCACTGGCCAGTCATTCGTTTGGGAAGTTAATTGTTTTGTCATAACCTTTCCCTTATTTAGTTGCTAGTGGTCATTTAATATTTATTGCTAATTTTTAAAATTGTGTTGGGAATTTGAGGGAAGGGAAATTCTATATTGCTATCAATTTGTTACCTTACTAAGATCTTGGTTATTTTTTAGTCATTCTGATTGCACAAAGAAGAGAACTTCAGTTTATTGTAACTATGTTCAACGACACCATTCCACCACTTTATCTCCATTATCATCAGAGAACAGTCCTCAGACCTGCAACAATATCTGGAGATACTTTGATCAAATGACTTTGTCTTTATTGAGTTTCATTCTGGAGTTTTCTTTAAGGTGTGGGATATTCCTTTTTCCTACAGCAGAGGTATATTATGTTTGCTTTTTAAACCCATTCGAGTTTTAAAAAAAAAATAAATAATAATGTGAGTTCATTTAATTTAAAAATAGTGTTCTATGTAAATAATATAAATATGAATGGCAAAAATCATGGGAGTGTACCAGAATAAATGAAGTTTGAGAAGTATTGCCTTGCTTGAGACTACTTAAAACAGGGGACCCAGATACAGAGAAAATAATAGAGAAACTGACTCAACTGGATGGGACCAGAATCAGAAAGATTAGAAATGAGGTGGCAGCAGGCGGGGCTGGACTGGTAACATAACTGAAGAGACGCTGAGCCCCGCGGAGTTGGGCATCTGTCACTAATCCCTCCAATTTAAAGCCAAGATTAGAGAATGGAGCTATGAGTCTGCTGCTGAGGTCAAGTGAGAAAGGAGCAGCAGAGGCTTGGGAAGAGGCCCAGAGGATTCCATGCCCTGTAATTAAACAATGAGCTCAAAGGGATGCAAGTTAAAACCAAGTACATAATGGGAAGTCGAATCAGCTACCAAACAAAACAAGCAAGATCACAGAGGAAAATGTCACTCTGCTTTTTCTTTTTTAAAATCAAAGCAATGACTATTTTTTAATATGTTACAATCCTTTCTCTTCTTGCAACTCTCATGTGACACTGCCTCACTGAAATGTAGGGACGTGAGAGCTTTAAGAATTGTTTTGAAATACCAATTTAGAACTAGTACATACAGGTCAAAAATTATCTAAATTTAACATTATAAATGATGTAATTATGTGAAGTGTTTCTTGAGGAAAATGATATTCATATTCATATCTGTCTGCATAGAATAACTTTAATTTCATTAGTCATTCATGGAAGTTACTTAGGTTTCTCTGCAACACTTCTTAAGGTAATCATTTCAAGCCTCTGAAGACACACAGACATCTTTATTTTGTTAAATATTTAGTATTCTATGTTAATAATGCTGTAATATCTAGTAAGTGGTCCTTAGTTGCTAACATGTCTCCAAACGCATTATAGCTTCCATCTGCATAACCATTCATCAATCCTTAATAATGCTGTAAAAATTATAAAAACATTTAGAAGTCTCTTAATTAAGAACCCTAGTTACCTATTTAGGCTATAAAATGTGACCAGAAAACTTCATGCAGTCTGCTATACATTTCCTCCTATCTTTCTATATCCTCCTTGAAATTTAGTTGAGAAATGCTGAATATCATTTCTCTGTGGTTGTGTGAATTTGTAGCAGAGTTCATGGAGAAAAGAATTTCAAAACTGACCTTCTATATCATTCCCAATGCTCTCCCTGGCCTGGATTTTGCCATGTACTTGGAAGGCAGACATAGAGAGGCTCTTGTCTAAATGAGACTCTCCCTCCACACATACATTTTTTTTTTTTACCAATGTTAGTCTTTACCAATAGGTTAGTAATGAAAGTGTATGTGTGTATGTGTATCAGTATAATATGGATTTTATGCTGCACAGCTTGTCTATTGATTCAATCTGTATATAACTCTATGACACAAATACTGTATCATCATTGCTTTCTAAGGTTATTAATGAAAGATATTTTATTCATCCTTGTACCTTATATTCATAGCACAGACTTTGGTAGATAATGGCACTATGAATAAATGTATGATCAGTGATGGAATGCTCTGTATTTTAAACAAAAGATAGCTACACTGAGAGGTGGCAGCGACTTATATCTCACTCAAGAACACACAGCCTAGCTAGGACCCTTGTTGGTTATCTTTGTTTTTCAAGGGCCTTCAGTAGTAAAGAGTTTGGGCTTTGACATCTCATGAACCTGTATTCAAATCCTGACATGTCCATTTTCCATCTTACACACCAATAACTTCACAGATGTTTTGGTCTACTTGTTTTTTAAAAGTCTCAGTTGTATAGCCTACAAAATGGAGATAAAAGCAGTACCAAACTTAGTGAATTATTATGGGAATTAAATGAGGTAACACCTGTCAACCCTTATTCCAATGCCAGTACAAGCTAAAAAAAACAAAAAAGACAGATGCTCATTGGGCTATCTCTTCATATAATGCAGATGAAAAACAAACTGTATCTGGGCTGCAGGAAAAAGAAGAAGCCAAGAAAAGTGTGTAACAAATGATAAAGTAGCAGAGGTCAAAAATAATGTTAATAATACATATTAACACTCAGGAAAATTTCATATACTCCTGCAGAGGTTTTCTAGGGAATGAGTAAAAGGAAATATAGTTTTAAGAACAGTATCAAATAGTAGCACTTAGTGTTATTATAGAATAATAAGTATATTCAGTTAACACAAGACAGAAGACTACAAATGAAGATGAGATTTTTTAATGTCATTGAACAAATTTTCACCTGAGATCAATATTTTGAGTTCACACCTGAATGAGAAATATCATGGTCTGAGAAAGTTTGGTGGTTCAGATCCCAAGCTCTGGAATCAGATTGCCTAAATTTGAATCCTGGCCTTACCACTTACTAGCTGTGTGACTTTGGGCAAATTGTTTAACTTCTCTGTGTTTCTTTCCCATCTGTAAAATGGGGATGATAATAATAAAAATACCTACTTAATGTGTTTGGTATAAAGATATAATACATTTACATTAAAAAGTGGGAAATTGTTACCACTACTTGGTGACAGAGTAAACAATAAGGAGCATTTATCAAATAAATAAGAGCATTAATACAATTTCCTTCAAAGAAGGCTCTAGGTAAAGGCTCTCTGACAATTATAGCAAAAATGTGTAATTCACAGTGTTAGTGGAAATTAGTGTATCATATTCAACTGAGGACAGCACTTTGGAAAAGTTTTGAAATAGAACATAAACCCCATGAGGACAGGCATTAACAGTGTCATATATATTGTTTTACCCTGTTTGGCTAGCACATAACAGTTGCTCAACAGTTATGTACTGGATAAATGACAAAAGCAAAAACAGTTTGCTTAACTAAGAACTCAGTCATCCTGTAGATACAGTTTCGAAATCCTTCTCTCCCTTTAATATTAGTTCTTAGCTTATTTTTCTACATGACGAAGGGATGTATTTTAAAGAGATGCATAACTGATATCAACTGAAGTTTCATATCACCAGTTGCATCTTCATGTTAATCAGAGATACTCCCTCTAGCCAAAGAAATGTTATTGCATAAACAACTGCTCAGTGAAAAAGACATACTTTCAGTGGCATTCCCCCCATTCTCCCTCAGATAGCCGTACACACAGTCAGGAAGTAAAAAGACTAGACATAGTCTATTAATAAGGGCTAAATTTATATAGCCTTTAATTTGCATTAGTTACTATGCTATGTGCTTTCATTATGTCATCCTCTTAAAATTACATACTTAATGCACAATTAAATCAGATTTAAGTCATTTGTCTAAGGCCAGAGAGCTCGTAAGTGGCCATACAGAGATACCAATCCCCAGATATCTGGCTCCAGAGCTGTGTGTGTCCTGTGATAATGCTTGCCGAATAAAACAGGACATTGGAGAGGTCATTCTTAATATTAAGATAGTGTCTTGGGACATCCTAAAAATGAATCAGCCCAAACTTTAAGAAGGATCTGATATAAAAATCACTGACCTAAACTCCCAATATATTCAAACAACTGGCACCAAATGTATGGCACAATTATTACTCCTTCCCTTTGATTTAAATATTTTAGCTCTGGTTGGTATGTGTGTTTAAAAACAGCACCAGAATAGGTGTGGTGCTCAGTTGCCATTACCTCTCCCATGGAGACTTGTCTTTGCACAACAATCTAAACCTAGGCTTACTGGCCCTTTGAAGCTGGTCTCACAGAGTCCTGATTCAGCTCCTCTGCCTTAGGCCATTTATACTCAGACAGTCTTTTTCTGTCTCTAGGGAAGATATCAAATGCCAATAACTGTCACTGCTCCTGTGACCTGTTTAAATGTTTTAAAAGCAAAGCTATGAAGATTTTCAATGTTGGTCATAACAGTGACCTGTGTCAGTTCTCTTAAGACCTGGAAATACAGCAGGACGGCATGACGTTGCTTCATTTTCAGGGCAGGTAATTAATATGGCATTATATTAAAAACAAGGAGTGCAAAGATTTGGAATGTAAAATTGATGCAGTTAAAAGGCCTGAATTAGAAACTCATGATTCACTTCTCTGAAGATATTTGTCCAGCAAAATTTTCACAGCTGCCAACCCTGTTTTCCTTTTCATGCACTGGCCCTCCTAACAACAGGCAACATATCATTATATATGTTATTGTAGAGAGCAAATAATTTCCTTGGTAATGTCACACCTAAAATAGTTGAGTTTGACTCAGAAAACAAAGATTTTCTGTTCATTTTTATAGTAACTATCTCTTTACTTCTGGAACATGAGTTATATTATAATGATTATTTGTTTTATTTATTATGGTATATCTTCTGAAAAAGAATGACTATTGGACTAAAACTATATCCCACTATCTGTTTTGTATCATTAAAAAGTGTCATGAGTCATTGTAGAGGTCCCTGGTATTGGCGATTGAGATACCCTGTCCATCACCACATCCTGATTCGTCAGAGTAATGACAGAAAACTTTCACTTTGATCCAGAGAACAGTAGGGGTGACAAAGTAGATTCCTTAATGGAAAAGTGACATGATTCATAAAGGTTTGTAAGCCATCTTGCAATAAAAACATCACCGAGCCTACCTAATATCCTACCTGAAAGGCATCTGCTCTTGCAAGTGACTGCCTTTGCAAGCCTGAGACAGATCTCTTTAAATGTTCCCTTCCCACACTCTAGTCTAGGCAGCTCTGCTCTATAAGCCAATGGCCAAAATACAGGGTGAAAAGTACTATGCTTTGGGTTTCAGTGGTCAGATGTCTCTCCCATTTTTTGATGCCTAGAATCCTGTGTTAAGCCATGAAGATTAATAGCCCTACATGACAAGTAGACAATTTAAAGTGTTAAGCATCAGCGATAAACTAACCATCTGATGATTGGAACAAGATAGGAGAAAAAAACGTTCCTTGTCACAGGCCAGTGACCGGGTAGATAACGTAGATCATTTGGTTGCAGCAGTGTTAGTTCTCCCACACGTTCACTAATGCTGCCTCAAGGAAGGAAAAAAATTAAAAAGGCAGCAATCAGACTATGTGTTGCTACCTCTTTAGAGATAGGAAGAGGAGTGAAATAGCTTGAATGATTATTGCTGCATGGAGAAATGCTGACTTTTATAAAGTTCCTTTAAAAGCCACTCAGAGAAATGAACTCAGGAAGGTATTACTTTATTTCCCCTCTTCCTTGCCTCTCTGAAAGACTTGAGCTCTGGTTCTTCAAAAACAGTTGTTTTTAAAGTACCAGCATCCCCTGTGAACATGTCAAAAACACATTTTATCAGAACCCACCCCCACCTATCGAACCTGAGACTCTGGGCATGGATCGAGCAATCTGGGCTTGCACAGCCCTCCAGGAGATTCGGATACACCCTCAAATTTAAGAATCATTGTTCAAGAGTATGCCTGATTCACCAAAGCAGATGGTCAGTCCCCCTTTCATCCTACAGATTTCTAAATAGGAATCTATCTCCAATCTATTGTCCCTTTATTAGTAAACTCCAACTTAAAACCCCTACAGAAGTGATCCTTGGAAACAATCCCATAGGAACATTTGTAGGTCAAAATCACAACAGATGAGCCAGCCCCAGGTACAAACTGGAGCATATTTAGTGATGGGTATGTGGATGCATGAGTTACTATAAATGACTCAGCTGCTTTTACAAGAGCTGCAACAACAATGTTAATTCAAGAAAAAGAACTTATTTTTGGTAATCATCAGAGGTGAGTGTTTCATCTCATGGGACTGAGGCACCCAAACTGCTTATATCCTTTGGAAGTGGGCTCGTCCTAAGAGAAGCAAAGGACACTTTCACTGATATGTTTCTGGTAAGAACTCGGGCACAGGGCCACACCCGGCTGCTGGAGGGGCTAGAATCAGTCCCTGCTTGATCGGCCAACTCACTACGATTCTGTTACGATGCAAATAATGGGGAGATGGGTAGGTAACCAGTTTAGGCAAATAAAAAGCATTTTCCATCTGAGGCATTTGAAAAACCAAATGGTTTATACTAGCAAACTGTTAGAACCCATCTAAATGAATAAAAATATGGGCTTAGTTACATAATATTTGATATATCCATATAAGGGAATCATATGCAGATATTAAACAGAATATTTATAAATACTTTATGCTACAAGAAAAGCAATACGTTGAGTAAAAGATGGGTAGGCATAAGTTCATTAATATAGAACTATCCCAACTATATAGAAAATGTGCAGCAAGAAACATGGGAATGAATTCCATTATATTTTATTCAAACTATATTTTTGTAGCTCCCTACTGCACATCTGAAACTGTGTGTGTTTAGAAATATAATAGTCAACAAGATAAAACTCGAGACATAAAAGGAATAAGATATTTCAGTTGATAATAGTAGGGGATAAACAAAAATGTTTGAAACTGTTATGCCCAGATAGAAAGGTTAAATGTGATTCTTTCTTTCTTTATACTCTGCATTTTCCATGTTTTCTATTATAGTCATGCTTTACTTTTATAGTCAATAATATAGTAAATGCTTTTTTTCCATACAAAAGAAAAACACAAACAGAGCTCTATAAAATTAAACTACTGCACTAAAGACTGGGAGAGAAAAAAAAAAAGATTATATGAGGGAATCTTTTAAATAAACACTTAAAATTACTTCCAAGATGTGGCCTCAGGCCAATATAGATTTAGCAAAGTTTTTTTCACCTTATATATCTGCAATCTTTAATAATCATAACTGAGCATTTTGCCAGGCCTCTAAAATACATTCTGAAAATCAAATAAAGACGTGCTTATGTTCCTGACATTGTATTTATTCAGGGAGAGACAAGGAGATGACTTCTTCTAAAGAAGTCTTTAAAAATACGTGAGCTTACCATAGCAAGACCCTCACTTGGAAGTCAAATTACTTGGATTGTACTTTTGTTTCCTGATTGGTTAGTTGATTGCCTTTTCCATCATTGTTTTTATCATGTGAACCTTAGTGATTTTGAGCTTAAATATTCCTATCTAAAAAATGAAAAGGATGAAAGGGAAATTTTCAGACTTGTTAATGCCCTAAAATAAATCAAGATGTAAAGATTTAAATGCTACCCAGAAAACAGATTTTATTAACTTAAATCCATATTGTGTTAGTTAGTCCTCCCATTTAATAAGTTTAAAGAATGCTGGCCCCTAACTTTTGAATAAGTGAAAACATTAAGAGATATAGTTCTATTACTCAAACCAGAGACTGCACCTACATTAGAAATCTACATGGTCAAATCACAAAATAATTTTCAAAAGGAAGTATGAATATTTTAAATAACTGAGAACATGAGTTTCCCTCCTGAGAAATCTTTAGTGGGTCCATTTTGCTACCATGACTGAAAACAAGCTCTTGCAAGGCCTCAGCCTTTCCTATTTCAGGGCCCCAACCTGAAATTGAAATGATGCTTCCCACTTCTTTTTCCTGTCCCTTCTTTGAGCCATGGTGGCATACTGAAAGAAGTCTAGGTTTCCAGTATGTCTGAATCCTGATTTAATTCCTTACATGCTAGATTGTTTTGAGAAAAACCAAAGGTAATATATGGGAAGTTCCCAAACTTTAGCAGCAATTTCATTAGTGCTAGCTAACATTACTCATCTTTGGGCCACCATATATTTCTCCTCTCAAGCTGTTTTCTTTTTGTAGAATCCCTTAGCCATATCTGTCTTATCAAACAGCAATTAGATCATTTCTATACCCAGTTCAAATCCCAACTCAAGTGACACTTTTCTAAACAGGTCTTCCCTTGTCTCTTTTCACATGTAATTACACAATCTCATGTATCACTCTACATAACTTCCTTATATTCACATTTCAACACATTCTTTTAAGTCCTTGACCAGAGTGTGAATTCTAAGATGCAGAAAGTATGTGTAAAAGATCTTTGCTGCTCAGGCCTCACTTTCTGGTTATTTAATGCTGAATAATAAACCATCTAAAATCTAATGGCTAAATCAACAAACTATGATCTTCCCTCATGATTCTGTGGGTTGACTGGGTCCATCTGTGCAGTTTCTCACTTAGGGTTTCATTCAGTTCACTCAGACGGATGCTCCTGGTGGAGTCATCTGCAGGGAAAGACTCAGGATGACTCGCCACCTGACTGACCACGAATGCTGGGTATTAGCTAGAAGCACATTTGAGGCTCTCAGCCAAAATCTACACATGGTCACATCATGTGGTCTGGATCTCGAACAGGTGGGGGTTGAGTACCAAAAGTGACATTTCAGAAGTATGAATGAAAAGTGGGAGGAGCAGAAATGGCCAGAGTAGACAGAACTCTAACTAACCACAACTGGCAAAGCATCAATATCCTGTTGGTTAAAGGGGTCACAGGGACCACTGAGTCTCCACAGCATAGAGAATTAGACTCCGCCTGTGTAGAAGACCTTGTAGGATGACAGACACTGTTGCGGCTGCCCTCAGGAAATACGGCCTTTATGTGAGACCAGTCTCACAGGAGGAAATTTCCCAGTTTTTATAGCACCGAATGTATCTATATGTTTATTTTCTCCTCCATATCATAGTTTCCTTGAGCTCAGTTAATCATTTTCATGATATCCGAAGTATCTGGTTCAGTGATGAGTATATATGCACGTTCACTCAAGGCACTGAATTGAAGCATGCTCCTTACCACACCATCACCTTAAACAATGTTCTGATTGAAGCAACCAAATCCTCTGATATTATGCCCATATTGACTCTAAGAAGTGACTAGAAACAAGATGGAAGTCTATTATTTAGTATCTAAAATAGTATTAAACTAACGTTTTCTGCCAGCTCTTACCAAAGAAAACTCGGCTGCCCTTGGGGAAATCATAAAGCTTACTTTAGAACATAAGTGAGTAAAACATCTTTAGGTCAATCTAGTGAATCTAGTTAATCTGTTCAGATGCTCAGTGAATTGGAAATTAAGTAGATGTGTTCCTTACTTTGAACCATCTTAAACTTGTTTTTACTAGATAATACATGTTCTATGATTCCAAGGGTAGGTTAAAGGCACATAATTGGCCATTGATATTTGCAAGATGTAGATCACTGGTAACTCTGCTAATTACTGTTTTAATGGAATAATTTGAATAAAATCCTGATTGAATGGTAATCAAGGGGAGAGGTATAAGAGAAGAAATAATAAAGCATTCAAATCTTTTACCAGTATTCCATGAAACAGAGAAATGAGGAAATGAATGGAGAGGGATAAGGGGTAAAGGAATTTTTTTTCTGCTTGGGTGTATACATCTGGGTGATATGAGGCATGTTTGCATACTACTGGGATTAATCCAGAGGAAGAAATTGATGATGGAAGTTGGAAGATAACTTCAGAAGCCAAGTCCTTGAGAAATAGAGAGGATTGAGAAATAGGGAGGACATTCTACCCAGGACACAAGAAGAGGCCTTGTCTTAAGTCACGCAGGGATATGTACTCTCTTACGAGGGAAGGGAAAATCAAGGGTGTGGAGTCACAGGCAGATCAAGTGGGAAGAAGATGGGCATTCTCATCTGACTGCATCTACCTTCTAAATAAGCTAGGTCATTCTATAGGATTTATGATAAAACAGTTTCAGGAAAAATTTGTGGTAGAGACTTAGCTATTCATCAGATACTTCTCCTTTTTCCTCTTCTTCCTGGTGACAGAACTAGATTAGATTTTTTCAGATTATTTTTAAAAAGATGGTGGCCATAAACTGAGCCCTGTCTAGTAGCATATGAGAAGGGACATGCCTTATTTTCAAATAAGACATCTGAGGAAGAGAGGAGCCCTCTATCTACCCCCTTTTACTATGCTGTGGCTGAATTCAGGCAATGTTTAGGTTTCTGGTGATGGTAAAGCCAGGGGACAGAGAAGTCTCTGCCCCTATCATCAGTAGAGGATAATCACATCCTGAACCTGACTAGAAGATTCACCCTGATTCTTATGTCAATGAAAAGGGAATTTCTGTTAAGCCATTGTATATTTGGGGCTGATTTACCTAACCTACTACAACACATCAAATTGGTTGTCAGTGTTAAGGGCACATTTGGTATATGTGGTTATAACTTAAATCTGGTATAAATCTGGGTATGCAATAGTGTGATCTTCCTAAAAATCTTTAAGTCGAGTATAATTGGATTACTGGTGACAGCAATGAATTCCACATGGTTGGAAAATTGTTCGACTAGGAGTACTGGAGTGGGTAGGATAAGTAATTGGGCTGTAAGGACAGGAGGTAATGGTTGGAGAATGACATTTTTATTGCTTACAAAGTCAGTAGGATCACAGGAGTAGACAATTAGATGGGGTGGAGGAAAATATTGTTGAAGTCCAGAAAGTGATTGAACTGAAAGCTCTTCATTTTAATAAAAGAAAGAACAAATGAAAACATTGGAAAGGTGAGTGGAGGAACACTTACTGAATTGTAGCCAACTGGAATGAAAGTATGATCAGACACAAACATTTAACTTTATTTTGCTTGTTGGTCCACCATTCCATAGTCATTTCCATCACAGGACATTTTCAACCCCCTGATCCAGGAGAAGCCACTGGCTCACTCCTGAAACCTGCTCAGTTTGCATTTTGCTCCCATCGCACTTAATGATTTTGCTGAAAAGATCTAAACTGTCAGATTGCAACAAAAAAGCACAACAATGTAGTCAGAGAACATTGTTTTTCTTTGCTTGGAAAATAAAACCTTTATTTCACATTTGCATTTTTCCCAAGTCTGTTTGCTGTAAAACTCTGAAGCTAAACACAAACGCAGCCTGTTGCTTCATCCTGAGAACATTAATTGTCTCCAGTCATTGTTAGAGCATCTGTTTCACATTTTGACAAGTGCACTTATCTTCTTTTTTCCCTTCATATTCCTCTGGTAAAAATAATGAATAAATTACAGAGGGATGACAAATGTGTTGATAATCAAGATGAAACACAAATGAAGTGGAAGAGGCTGTATTTCTTTGCAGAGTTGTAAATTGCTTTTTTTTTTCCTTGTGCATCAACATGCCTGACTTAGAAACTAAAAATATCACATGGGAAAATTAACAGAATTGTTCAAACAGAAATTATTTTTCACTGGTGAAATATATAAACAGAATTTCTTTTTGAGATGATGTATCATATTTACCTCACAATCTGGATACTCCGGGAAAGGGTATCTAGCTTCCTGTAGTTCGAAGTCGTTTAGACGATACTAATACTTTTTAATTGAGTTTGAAATAATTATTAAATGTTGAATGGAATTTGGGAATGCCCCATTGAAGAGAGCAAACTTTATTCAATCCCAAAGGCATCAACCTCTGAGAGAAACAGCTTCACATTGGGTGTCAGGAGACTTCAGTTTCATGTCCCGAACATTCCCTTTAAGTTCTCTGTGAAAAGATGCATTTTCTATATTACAGGATCTTCAATCACTATACTCAAAAATCTTGCCAGTAAGAAAATAAAGAGTTTGGACAGATTAGCTGGGTTGTCAACAGTAGCCCACCGACTAAGGCTGGCAGAAGTATTCATCTTTTTATCCATTGTATTTGATTGCCTTCAGAGAGAATGGCTTCCCAGTTTGTTACAATGTCTACCACACCTTATTTTCCAACACCTAGTTACTATCATCTATCTGGAGTTTAGAGGTATTTGGCTCATAGAAAACTAGATTAGATGACCTCTGTGTGCCCTTAAGGTTTAACTCTTCCATGTCTATTATTTCTGTCTGCATTCAGATTGTAATATTCTGACTTTTTTCCTTTCACCACCACCAACAAACTTCTAAATATGAAACAAGAGAAATGAATTCAGAAACTACTGAGTCTACAGCACACTTTTGAGCAAGTTCAAACTTGCTGGGAAGCTATTTCCTAGTTATGAAAAAAAATCAAACGATGCATATAGCAACTCCCAAGAGGACAAAATTCTACTTAAACACCAAAGCATAACAAAGCTGTGGCATATTCCTTATTTCGTACGGTCTCTTTCTATATAGCAACCTTTGCCAAGCATCTTAACATCTGTTTACAGATACTCTAAAGACAGACAGACTCTTGCCATGAACCTGTGATTTCCATAAATGTACACAGAAAACTTGCTTTATAAAAGGGTTTGCATGAGACTACCAAGCTAACTGTAAAAAGTATTGCATGCAAACGTGAGTTCCACTTTACATAGGCAATTAAGTATTGAAGCTTAGAGTTGTTGCCTTGTATAGAAAAACCATGTCCCAATAGCTTTGAATTACGAAGTTTTTAAAGTAGTAAATAGAAACCACCATAATAAATTTCTTTGTTCTTACAAAATTGACACATCTCATATGCGGAAAATTGCCATTTCCTGAATATATTATGCAGTTACCACCATATGGGCTGTTTTGCTGTAACTATTAAGATGTGATTAAGTAAAGATTGGAGATGAGGGAAGGAAAATGATCTTTGGCCTAAACTAGTAATTGAATTTTATTTTTGAATTTATATGAAAAATTGGCTTACTTCTTCTATTTTTTAATATGTTACCTTTCCTGGTAAATATTAAAATATTAAATTGTTTCAAAAGTGAAAAATGTAAGTTTTATACATTTCACACTAGATTGCTTAAAGCTTCAATATTATATTCTTTCAAAAAATGAATTTGTTTTGGAATAATGTTTTCTCTCTTAAGTGAATCACTGTTTCTTCTTCTAATAGCTAGAACTTATTTCATCATTAAATGTAAGTTTATTGATATGTAAATTTAATACTAACATTAATATAAAAACACAAAAAATGTCTTCATTCTGGTTTTTTTAGTAAAATATTTAACCTTGTTATTTGTATTATTACTTATGGAATCTTTAAAAATGTTATTTCAAAGTGTCTGGGCTAAATGACAGTTTGTATCATTGATAATCATTCATAGCATGTCACAGTTTGAGTTTTCCAGAACGCAGACTCCAAGATAATTTATTGCTCAGGAAGTTTTATTAAGAAGTGGCCTTGACATCATCACTGAGGAGGGGAGGGAATAAAGCAGGATTGAGGAGAAAGAGAAATGGAGACTGGAGAGCGACCCAGTGGCCTCACCAACCCTGAGGGAAGATTGGGAGTATAAATGGCCCTTCACAGGGGTCCTGCATTGAGCCAAACTGGCCAGGCCTCTCAGTTCCTGCCTCGGGCAGATTTGAAATAGGGGCTTTGCCAGAGGGTGGGGCCTGGCCACTGGCAATGCTCTGCAGCTCTGGCTATCTCGACTGAGCTGGCAGTTGAAGACTTTGCTGACCACACTTCCAGCAGTTGGGGCAACAAGAGCTGTGCAGGATCTCCCCATGTTTACTGCAGTCCAGTAAACCGCACTGCTCAATCCGCTCTTCCATATGTCTAAGGAGCAGTTCGTCCAGTTTTCTGGTGGGCCTCCCTTACTAGAAGAAACTGAGAGGAGATTAGTAGACAAGCTGCAGTCCCTCACCAAGTCACAGCCAGTCTGATGGCCACAATAGGCATTCATCACTGCTCTGTTCCATCATCCATCAGAGACTCTTCAGAGCTCAGGGCGCAATGCTGTTTATTGCAGCAACTTAGCCAGTGGTCCTACCCAGACTCTCCCTGAATTCCTGATCATCATGGCCTTCTGAGGTTATGGATTAACTTCTCAGGCTGCCATAACAGAATACCATAGAGTGGGTGGTGTAAACAACAGAGATTACTTTCTCACAATTCTGGAGGCTGAGAAATCCAAGGTCAAGGTGCCATCAGGACTGGTTTCTGATGAGGTCTCTGCTCCTGGTTTGCACATGTCCACCTTCTCTCTGTATCCTTCCCTGGCTTCTTGTCTATGCACATGGCAAGAGAAAGAGATTTCTGGTCTCTTCCTCTTAGAAGGATGTCAGTCTTACTAGATTGGGGCCTCACTCTTATGACTTTAATCACCTCCTCCAAGGCCCTATATCTAAATAAAGTGACATATAGAGTTAGGGTTTCAGCATATAAATGGCAGTGGGGATGGGGGTTGGAGGCAGGATACAATCTATCCCATAACAGTCTGTGATTGATGAATAAGATTATTTACCATGACAATTGAGGCAGTAAAAAGAGTTACCCATGTGGATCACTTGAATACTCAACAAATCTTCTGCATCTTCATTGTGTAATAGCACACCTATGTTCTTTTTCATGATCAATATTCAATAATCTCTCCAAGACGGTGATGCTCTTCTTGACTGACAGTCCTTGAACCCAAGGAGCCCCAAAGTGCCCTGTTAGAGGTCAAGGTTATCATTCAGTAACACATCTGCTATGTCCTCTAGTGTGTGTTCCCAACTGGGGACCAGGACCTCTCACCCTGCTCAGTCCACAGTTGTGAGGACAGGAAGCACATATTTCCCAAGTGGCCATTGGAAGTGATGGTCAAAGGGAATATCTGAGCTTCTTGAACCCATGTATTTTTCCTACTAGGGAAAAAAACAGCATATAAAACTCTTTCATTCAAGGTGCACATTGTGTCCTAGAGGATGGCATCCTCCTGAAAAGTATCTTCTCCAACCTCGAGCTTTGGCCCTGCCTTCAGCAGGCTCTTCCGATACTCTCTTCTTGGACGTGCAGTATGTGATATGACTACTTGATACCATGGTTATGGGCCCTTTTGTGAACTCTTCTGTTGTGAACTCTGTTCCTTGGTGGGCTGTGATGTTATGTGGGATCCCATACCAGCAGATCAAACACATCATAAAGCCTTAGGTGTAGTACTGGCTGAGGCCCTGTTCATGCTCATTTACATATACATATGTAATCAATTTGCCATTAGGTGATCATTGCATCCTTTCAAGCTATGGTGTTGCAAGTAGATTGAACATATATCTGTTGCAGTATTCTCCATATGTCATTTAAAATATTAAAAAGAAACTATCAAAATAAAAAGCCTAAATAGCTAATGAGAGTGTGAACTCCATTTTTCTCCTTTCTTGTCTTTTTTTCTCTGGGTATATCTGAATGAGCAAATCCTTGTATACCAGATCCAAGACATATTCATAGCAGTCACAATAATTGATGAAAAGTTGAATGATAAATGATAAAATATGTTGAATTGTAGAATCTAGATTACATATGCAACCAGTGTTTGTTGAGCATGTTACACATATACATGGAATATAAAAAATAAATAAGACAAGTCCCTACCCCAGGTATACAAACAATCTAGTGATTTACACAGGTATGGAAAGAAAAAATACAATTATAATGTGAAAATTAATAGAAAAGATGTGCCATTAGTGGAAAGTATTATTAATGCCCAGAGATTGGAGGGCTTACCTTGCTTAAATGAACTTCAACAAAGGTTTGCTTCATGGAGATTTTATTTAATTTGTGTAGGTAAGGAAAAGAAAAAGGTAGCTTGGACTTCTTTGTTATCTATCATCAAGAAGCAGCAGCCAACACAAATGGAGTATGGAAAAGGGTTAAGAAGAATAGGTTTAAAAAAATAACCTTAGAAATAAAACCCTGCTTACAATTCACATTCACGCTCAATGAAGGCTGGGGTTTTTGCCAGTTTTATTCACTGTTGTATCCCAAAGAGTTAAAAAGATTCCTGAAACTTTAGGCATAAGTCTGTAAATATTTGTACAATAAAGAGCTCTTTCCAGGTAAGGAGCTAACAATAGTCCTGCAAGATACGAATATAAACAACGTTACCTATATAATTCATTAATGCATGGGTGAACAGCTGTAGCACAGAGATCTGAAACTACAGAGACTTAAATAAAGCAGAAATTGGTTTTCTTTTATCTAAGAGTCCATAAATTGACAGTCCTGGGCCAGTGCTATGGTGCAACTCTCCTCAGTATGGAGATTCCTCCTCTGGGTTTAAGGCAGCTGCACCAGTTGTCTCCATCTCCCAGCAAGTAAAGGAAGAAAAGTACAGAGCATGCACGACCTTCCTAAAGTATTTGACCCAAACATCGCAGACATTACCATATCACTCTGGTCATATCTCTCTGACCAGGACGTAGCTCACTTAGATAAAAGGGAGACTGGGAAATGGAGTTTCTAGTGAGCAGGTCATGCCCCAGCTAATGCTGCGTGGGGAGGACACTGTTACCGAATTGAGAGGGAGTAACACTGGGGAAAATATCAAACTCTAAAAGGCAAGGTAATTTCATACTTTAGAGCTTTACTTCTTTTTATTTTATTCTGAAACACTGCTTATCTAGCTTTGCACCTACCTAACTAGTCTGTCCTTTTCAATTCCCTTTATTGGATTTTCCTCTACCTTTGTATGTGAGAGTCTCCCAGGAACAAGTCCTTGGCCTCCTTTCTTCGTATTGCCATCTATCTATGCTGAAAAAGTACAGGGGGATACTCACAACTTCAAATATAATTTTGCTTAGTCATCTCAGATGCATAATCTCTAGGTATATCTGCCCTATACACAGGGCTTATTCTCTTTCTCTGCTGCTTAGACCTATCTCTAAATACTCAACTATGTCTATAGGTATTTCAAACCTAATATGGTAAAAACACGACTGGATTCTGACCCCTCTACAAACTGGTTCCTGACTCCAGAACTTTTTTCAAACTCAGTAAAATGCATCACTATATACCCAGTTGCTCAGATTAATAAATTAAGAATAGAGGACACTAACAAATGGAAATTCATCCCATGCTCTTGGCCAGGAAGAATAAATATTGTCAAAATGGCTGTAGTACCTAAAGCAGTCTACAGATTCAATGCAATCCCGATCAAAATACCAACAGCATTCTTCAATGAACTGGAACAAATAATTCTAAAATTCATATGGCACCACAAAAGACCCCGAATAGCCAAAGCAATCCTGAGAAGGAGGAATAAAACAGGGGGAATTACGGTCCCTGACTTCAAGCTCTACTACAAAGCCACAGTAATCAAGACAATTTGGTATTGGCACAAAAACAGACCCACAGACCAGTGGAATAGAATAGAAAATCCAAACATCAAACCAAACATAAACAGTCAATTAATATTTGATAAAAGTGCCTTGGATATACATTGGGGAGATGATGGCCTCTTCAGCAGCTGGTGTTAGCAAAACTGGACAGCTACATGTAAGAGAATGAAACTGGACTACTGTCTAGCCCCATACACAAAGGTAAACTCAGGGTGGATCAAAGACCTGAATGTAAGTCATGCAACCATAAAACTCTTAGAAAAAAATATAGGCAAAAATCTCTTGAACATAAACATGAGTGACTTCTTCATGAACATATCTCCCCGGGCAAGGGAAACAAAAGCAAAAATGAACAAGTGGGACTGTATCAAGCTGAAAATCTTCTGTACAGCAAAGGACACCATCAGTAGAACAAAAAGACATCCTACAGTATGGGAGAATATATTCATAAATGACGTTATCTGATAAGGGGTTGACACCCAAAATATATAAAGAACTCACGCACCTCAACAAACAAAAAGCAAATACTCCAATTAAGAAATGGGCAGAGGACATGAATAGACACTTCTCCAAAGAAGAAATTTAGATGGCCAATAGGCACATGAAAAGATGCTCCACATCACTAATCATCAGAGAAATGCAGATTAAAACCACAATGAGATATCACCTCACACCAGTGAGCACAGCCAACATCCAAAACACAAACAACAACAAATGTTGGTGAGGATGTGGAGAAAAGGGAACCCTCCTACACTGCTGGTGGGAATATAAATTAGTTCAACCATTGTGAAAAGCAGTATGGAGGTTCCTCAAAAAACTCAAAATAGAAATACCATTTGATCCAGGAATTCCACTCCTAGGAATTTACCCTAAGAATGCAGCAGCCCAGTTTGAAAAAGACATATGCACCCCTATGTTTATTGCTGCACTATTTACAATAGCCAAGAAATGGAAGCAACCTAAGTGTCCATCAGTAGATGAATGGATAAAGAAGAAATGGTACATATACACAATGGAATATTATTCAGCCATAAGAAGAAAACAAATCCTACCATTTGCAACAACTTGAATGGAGCTAGAGGGTATTATGCTCAGTAAAATAAGCCAAGCCGAAAAAGACAAGTACCAAATGATTTCACTCATATGTGGAGTATAAGAACAAAGAAAAAAACTGAAGGAACAAAACAGCAGCAGACTCACAGAACCCAAGAACGGACTAATAGTAACCAAAGGGAAAGGGACTGGGGAGGATGGGTGGAAGGGAGGGACAAGGGGGAAAAAGGGTCATTATGATTAGCAGATGTAATGTTAGGGGGGCACGGGGAGGGCTGTACAACTCACAGAAGACTAGTAGTGATTCTATAGCATCTCACTACGCTGATGGACAATGACTGTAATGGGGTTGGTGGGGGGGACCTGATGAAGGGGGTAGTTTAATCACCATAATATTGCACATGTAATTGTAGATTAATGATACCAAAATAAACTATTAAAAAATAAAATAAAATAAATTAAGAATCATTCTTGATCCTTGTTTTTCTAATCTCACATCCAAAATACTAATTTAAAACATCAACAGGTCTATCTCTATGTTATACCCTGAATCTGATGGTGTGTTATGTCTATTGCTTCAACTCCAATCTGTCACCATCAGTTCTCACCTATAATCTACTCTTGCTGGGGCTCCTCTGTCTGGTTCTTCCTACTGGTTGTACACCCTCCATATAGCAGCTAGAGGAATCTTTACAAGTTTAAATCAGTTTTTTTTCTTTTTTTGGTATCATTAATGTACAATTACATGAGCAACATTACGGTTACTACACTCCCCCTCATTATCAAGTCTTCACCACATACCCCCTTACAGTCACTGTCCATCAGCATAGTAAGATGCTATAGAATCACTACTTGTCTTCTCTGTGTTGTACTGCCTTCCCTGTGCCTTCCCACCCACCCACATTGTCTGTGCTAATCGTAATGCCCCTTTTTCCTCTTGTCCCTCCCTTCCCACCCATCCTCCCCAGTCGCTTTCCCTTTGGTAACTGTTAGTTCATTCTTGGGTTCTGTTGCTCCCTTTTATTTGAAAACCTCCAATGCTTCTCAGGGCTCTTTGAGTAAAATCTGCATATGTCTCTCCCTTGCCCAAAATCAGAAGTGATATTAAAAATATTTATCATCAGGCACAGCAAGAACAGTAATGATCACACTATGCCCAGGTGGGAGTGCTGAGGCCCTGTGGGCTGCCTATTGTGGGGCCCCTTTGCTCTTCAGTTACCAGAACTTGAGGAAGACCGTGGAGCCCCAGGTAGGAGCTGAGGTCATCAAAATAGGCATTTTGAATGTTTGGGTCAGTGATTATCAAGCAGTAGAAAAACAGTTCAATACCTTAACAGCTGGCACTCCTAAGTAGGTACCAGTGAGAACTGTGTGCATGGAATCCCTAAAACCTATTCTCTATCTACCTCTTCACCTTAATCTATACCCACTTTATCCCTTGTTCAATAAATATCCACAATGGTATTTCTTCCCCATCTCGTCAACATATGAAAATTCTTCCAATATCAGACCTTCCCATTTGCTGTTCCTCCTGTTGCAAAAACTCTTCCCATATCTTCACATGTCTGCTTTCCTCTTATCAGTCTGGCCTCCTATTAAATGTCACCCTTCAGAGAGCACTTCTCAGGCCACTGGCTATGCTGCCTCTAGCTGCTTCACCCTCTTTTATCCTCTGCGTAGCATTTACCAGCATCTAATCTTATTGTGTACTTACGTACTGACAAGAGGTTAATGGTCTTTCTCCTCTAGAAGATATGCTCTTCAGTGATTGCCTGCCTCAACGCTCTATCCCTGCTGTGTAAATATCCTTTGTTAATTTCCAAATCCAGAACATTTGGTGGTACCTATTAACAAGGATATGTATCTGACCTCAAAACACTTCCTTATCTTTTAACACTGCCTCTTAGGACTCACTCCCAGTCTCATCTCTTCACTTTTCTTGATCTCATTCACCAAAGTTTCTGAAAATCTATGTTGAAAACCAGGTATTCTTTGACCAATAAAAGAGATGAGCCAACATACCACATTCCATCCTCAACTTACAGTTTCAGCTCTCTTTAATCACTTATTTAGTTAGGAAAACTTTACTGAGTCCCACTTGGAGCCAGCACTCTGCCAAGATATAGAGAGGAATGAAGAAATAGCCCTTGCCCCTAAGGAACTTATAATACAGTGGAAGTAAGCAGAGTCAGTTCCACAGTCCAGGCATGCATATGGTGCCAGGAGAGCCATGGAATACAGCAAGGGGTGAACATAGTCAATAAAGAGTCATGGATTCTCAGGGGTCATGAGTCACCCTAAGCACAGGCGATGCTGAAAGCACCAGGTACTCTTTCCAAACCACTCCTTGAATTGGACGGGATTATAAGTGGAACCTTGTAAACTGATCAATGTTTTCTGACAAGCTTTCAAAGACTCTTCTGATAGATTTTTAAAAAGAAAGAAAAAATGTGCTAACTGAACCTACGTATTTCCAAAGGTCGCAGATTCAAACTCCTGGGAAAGTATTCTTTTTTATGTTCCTCTCTGTGAGAGGAGTTTAATGCTGTGATTTAGGATTTTCCCCTTAACATATTTCTATCTCTTCCTCTGTCATACATATATTTACTGACCTCTGGTTGCCACCATCAAATCCAATGGCATTATTTGAAAGACATATGTCCTTTAAAATTATTGTGAAGACAGGCATAGGAAAGGACTCAATTCTCCTGACTCTAATTTTCTCTTCAAGATCAGAGTTCCATTGTAAGGCAATGAGATCTCTGTGCTAGAGGGGAAATAGGTAACTCTAAGTATTAGGCCCTCTAGAACCATCTGCCCAGATAATGGATAATTCTGCCCTCTTGGAGTTATGATATCCCTTTGTCCTGTCACTGCCTCCTTGTTACTTTTGTTTTATATGTCCTTACACACTTACACGTCCTTCCAGATCTATCCATGATCACAACTCTACTGCAATCTTCAAATATGCCAGTTAGCAAAAATATCTAAATATGTGAGAAATGTGTGTCATAAATTAAGTTGGGGGACAAAACAGCTGTTTGACATGATGTTATTTTGGTTCTATTTAAATTCAGATTCTCTTTCTGATATAGCTTGCTTTTCATTGGTCTATGTTTGTTCTCCTTTCAAGTGCATGATGCACTTGAAAGGTGACAAATTATCAGCACAGACTTAAATTCTTTATTTAGGTCACAGAACAGATAGAGCATCAGTAACAACAGGAAAGTACACCAGTGCCACTAGAATAAATGTTTTTGGACTAAGTGGTCCTACAACCAACAGCACAGGATCCTTCAAAAATGTCGCAACTGTTATTTCTACAACTCACACCAAACCAAAAGGAGATCCACAAAAAAGCCAAATCTAAAAGAGAAAAGATCAATGAGATAAAAAAGACAGAGATAGAGAGAAAGATAAGAAAGATCTATGTATCTATATATCTGTAGATATCTACCATCATAGTAATGAACAGTAAACTCATCTTGGACCTATATATATATTATTAAAGGAAATCATATTTCTCTATGTTCATAAAAACAGCTGGCAGCAATTACCACAACCTCTTTTCATAAAGTTGATTCTGTTGGGTCTCAAAGTATTGATGAAACTTCTCAATAAAAGGAAAGGGACAGTAAGTATCTTAAATGGAATTTGAAGTTTAGCTTAGACTTGGTAAAGTAATTTATTCTTGTATTAAAACTTCTTTGGGCAATCAGTTCACACTGACCAAGTTTATCTCCCTCATTTCTGATAACTCTCCTATTAAAAAAGGAAAGGAGTAAGTCTTCATTGCTAAGCAAAGCATATGAGGACAAACAAAGTCCACTGTTGTCCCCGCAAAAACAGCAAGACCAGCATGGTTAGTACCAACCCCTGTGTGGGTAAGTCTGTGTTCTGGACTTGATTGTAGAGAATAAGACGTACATCCAATGCATGTCTTTACATACAATGTAAAATTTACAATTTACATTTGTAAATAAGAATATTTCAGATTCCTTGGCTGATGTGACATCTCTAAGTGAACAAACAGTGTAAAAGAAATCTATCAGATTCCTAGCAATTGTGTCAGTGATGGAAATCAGAGAAAAGTGTCATTCCTAGGCCATACACTGAACATTTTCAGCAATGATTTCCGTCATGATACAAGGTGATTCTGAGTAGCAGCTTTCATAACTCTGCCAGGCTCCTAGAAGTTTAATCAGGTACCATCAACCCAGGCGTTAGTCTCTTGATTTGTCTCACCTCTTCCCTCTCTATAAACATTTTTAAAACATCACATCCACACTAACCATGAATCTTCCAGAAACATCAGTCTGGTCATGTTATAATCCGGCATAACATTCTGCAGCACTCCCTTCCCACCTTGGTACCTTGGATGATGTCTGAACCATTATCAAAGCTCTCAAGGTGCTCTAGGTTTCACCAGCATGCTTCCCTTTGCAAGCCCACCTAAGCCAACCTGATCATTGAAAATTACTATGTGGGAGGAAGGAGGCAGGTATTGATAGGTTACCATAGCTAGAGATAAGTGAATTGATACACGTCTCTCCCCAAATACTCTGTCAGGCTCTGTATTATAATGAAAGCAAGTCTCAGAACAAATCCTGTCACATCCACAAATGTTATTAATGAACAGGCACAAAAATAATCATTCAGCCATTCTGAAAGCTTAGATAAATTCTCTGCTCTCTAAAAACCTTGCATGAAAGATGTAATTGAGGCAGATGTAACAAGTTGCACGCTTCAGATAACCTTCTATTGAACTCAGCAGAGAGAATCCTCTCTCACTGAAGTAAACAGACCTCACAGCCTCTTGGTGACTCTGAGGGTTCTGGAGGCTGACGGTCTTGATAGAGTTTTACACTGAACTCAAGCAAAGGCAGAGAGAAGCTAGCTGTACAATATCGAACATCACTAATTTCACCAATGAAAAATTATTTCTGTCCCCCATTATGCTAATTAATAAACCTTTTAGTACTGATCAGAAATAAAGCTAATTGAAACACAGGTAATAACTGCCTCTGGAGTGTGGCTTCTGATTAAAATGTTTCAATGCATGTTCCTGATTAGGCTACTTCAAATGTTAACTACCCTCCTGCCACTAGCACAATGATCAGAACTTAACACACATGTATGTATGGCACGCAGTCTGCACTTGTACATTTAAAATGAATGAGAAGGTCTTTCTAATAATGCTTTAGGCAGTCTGAATAATTTTTACTGAATATATTGATTTCTGGGTGTTTTTACATGTTCTCTTTGCCTGAATTTTCCCTGCGTTCCTCCATATTTTCCTCTAGATTACTCATATCCATTCTTCAGATTTCTTCTTCCAGAAAGCTTATCTTGATCTCCTGTCTGGACTGAGTGCCAATCCTACTTGCTCTCATTAGCAGCCTATGCACCATCAGTATGGCGGTAGTGCACCATGTTGTATTTGTTTGCTTAAGTGTGTGCCATGAGTCTTTCTCTACACCTTTAAGACAAGCAAATAATTTGCCCTGGTTCATCCCCAGACTGCTAAATCCGCAGCTATAGGCCATAGGAGACATTGCACAAGGCCAGCCTATGCCTTTTCATTTATCTTTAATTTATTGCAGTATACTTCAAATTAGTTCCTCTTTCACTCAGTGGACAAGGCATGGGTCTTAGAATACTTTAACTCCACTGTCACCAATCCCAATCCCAATTTTTATATTATTACTGTCATAAATAATAGGTATACACACACACACACACACACACACACAGTATGTGTGTTTTTATTTAAAACCCTGTATTATGTTTATTACTTTATGCCATCAATATTCACATTATATCATCAATATTCACATCAATATTTTCCAATGTTATTCATTTCCATGTTTCTATCTAGGATGCTTTTCCTTCTGCCTAAAGAACTCCATTTAAACTTTCTGGGAGGACTTTGCCAGTGAAGATTTTCACAGTTTTTACTTGGAAATGTCCTTCTTTCGCTTTCACTTTTGCAGGATACCTTCACTAAGTATAGAATTTTAGGATTGCTGAAATTTTTTGAAGCATTTTAAAGGTGTTATTTTTTTTTTGTCTCCTAGCCTTCATTTTTATTGAGAAGTTGCTATCGGTGGTTGATTGATTTCCTGGATATTTTCTAATTTTTCTTTTTGTGTTTGATTTTCAAGAGTGATACATCAATGCACCCAGTTGAGATTATCTATATAGAGCTTTTTAGATCCTTGGCTTAATATCTTTCTTCAGTTTTGAAAAATTCTTGTCTATTATACCTACACAGATGGCTTATACTCCTTTCTGTTTCTCCTCTATCTCTTGGGCTTCAATTACAAAAGTTAGAATTTTTCACTCTTATCTACATTTATTTATATTTTTTGGATGTTCCATTTGTTCTTCATTCTTAACTCCAGATATTGACTTGTCATTATTTAATAAATCATTTATTTTTCTTTTTCTCTATAACCCACTTATTGAGCTCATAATTTCAATTATTTCATTTTTTAAATAAACTTTTAATTTTAGAGTAGTTTTAGATTTACAGAAATGTTGAAGAATACAAAAAATTTGCATATACTCCACATCCAGTTTCCCCTATTGGAAGCATCTTACTTTAGAATGGTACATTTACCACAACTAATGAATCATTATTGATACATTAATTATTCTATATTTAATTTTAGAATTTAATTTTATTTTGTTTTATATTTTCTGGGGTTCTGGCATAATACACCTTATGATCTATTTCCTTCAGTGAACTAATTATATTTATCTTAAAATCTATGCCCAGTAACAGCAATAATAGAGTCATCTGTGAATTATTTTCTCCATATGTATTCTTTTTGTTGTTTTTCTTGATATATTTGGTGTTATTTTTTAATGTCAGCATGAAAAATAGTGGAATTTCTATGTAGTCTTTATTCAGAGAAGGTTCACTTAATCCTCTAATAGACAGCTTGGAAGAAACTACTAAACCAATGATTGGAATAATTTAGAGGCTGGATTTGCCAACATCCAGTACACTTGCACTACTAAGAAGTAGCTCTCCAAGGCTCCCACCTGAAAGTCTTTGGTGAGAACTCAGGTTTCTCTTATTTGGTTGCTCATTCCTTATTCCTTTTTTATTGGTCTCTTCAGTTTTGTAAGATTGCAGATTTTACTGGTCTGTTTCAATGGCTTTCTGCTTAGTGCTTTAGTCCCCTCTCTGAAACAACTAATCTGCAAATACTGTAAAGATAACACTCAGTTGTTTAGTACTGACCAACCATGGCCTAGGTCCTTTGAGTCCTAGCTGCAAATAAGTTCTCTGGATTCTATACCTTTTAGCCATGGCCCTTTGCCTAGATTTCTCCACCTCTTCTGTTCCATGAATTTTCAACTGCCACTAAGAAAAAAGTGGCCATAGAATGCACAGGGCTTGGCTCCGCACGTTCTAGTTGCCTTGGAAGTTTACCAATGCCCTCAAAAAGTGTTTTTTTCTAATTTTATATGACCTATCTAGTTTTTTTCATGGGATCATTTTTCTACCTCTGCTACTCTGTATTAGTTAAAAATGAAAGTCCTTCTTGATCATTCTTCTGCTGTTTTCATTGTTTTTACTAATTTTTTGAGGCAAAACAGAGATAATAAAATGCATAAATTGTAATTACACTAGATGCATTTTATATGGTTATACACTTGTATAATTACCTCCTAGATCAAACTATCAAATATTGAATATTTATTCCCTACAGAAGGTCCTGAGAAACCTCTTTTCATCTCTAATAATATCTTCCATCCAATGGGGGGAACCACTATTCTTTTATCTTCATCAGTTAATATTACCTGTTCTTGAATTTCATGTAAATGGAATTGCACAATATCTGTCTTTTGTGTCTGCTTTCTTGGCATAACTTTTTTGAGATTCATCCATGCAGTTGTACATATCAATAGTTTGCTATTATTTTTACTAATGTGTATTTTTTCATTATATGAATGTACCACATTGTTTTTATCCATTCTATACTTGATACACATTTTAATTAATTCAAATTTGGGACTGTTATGAATAAATCTGATACATAGTCCCATACAAGTCCAGTTTTGATAATCAAACACTCTTTGTTGTTGAGTATATGCCTACCAACAAGCAGTATATTCATTCTCACTGCAATAAGGGAAAGACAAAAATATACTTAGCAGTATATAACACTAATTACTATTTACTATTTTTCCAAAGGTGCTAGCCACTATAATAGGGCAGGAAAACTGAAGTATGGATATGTTGGGAAACTGAAGACAAAAATCATGATCCTTATTAGCAATAAGATTCAACTGAAACAAACAAAACATAAATGAACAAACAAAACACTAAAATCAACTACTCTGCTTCAAAAATACAATAGCTATCCTAGTTAGAAAAATTTAAATTGACCATAAAAAAGCAGGAAAAGTTGCCAAAACCTAATAAAAAGTAATGATCAAAACAGGTAACAATGTTCAAATATGTGACTGCCTTCAAAATTACTCTTTAAAAAATAGATGTAAGTATATTAAAATAACTTTAGATAACAAAGAATCTGGATATTCAGATAAATAACTATTTTACTTATTAAAGTTTTGAATAATTGGCATATAGTAATTTGAATTCTGCCCATCACTTTGATGCCTACAAATATGGATGTTGATTTTTATAAAACACAGTTTTTCTAAAGTAGCTCAATATGTAACTCATAAATAAGAAGAAAACGAGATATTTTCATATTCTATAAGGAAATTTAATGGAGCTAATAAGGAGGTATGGATTTATTTTCAATAGAGGTAATATTACTTTAAGTCAACACACATCTCCCATGCTTACACGTGATTAAAGACAGATCTAGAAGGCAATAAATTCCTTAAAGAAATGAACCTATTAGATCATTCTTTCTATACTTCTGTTCTTGTGGAAATATAGAGATTATAAATATAGAAATTTCTAGCTACAATACAATCAAGTTCATAGTAAGCATCTGGAGAAACAAGCAACTGCATTTACCAATGAATACAATCTTTAAATATTATTTATCTAGATATGAGCATATGTAAAAACATAATAATGGCTTTCAATATAAAGGAAAAAACTCTCGAAGACTCTAAAGTATGTAAATACATGCAGAATTATCAGTTAATCTCATTTTGGTATCTTTGAAGAAAAAGTAAAACTGTGACCTTGACAATTACAAGAAGAATTTACAAGCAAACATAGATTACATCTAGAACATAAGTGCTCAAAACATATTTATTGATGGAAGTTTGTAGCTTAATTCTTTTTTATAATATTTTCATGAAACCCTGACTGAATCAATAAAACAATGCTAGAAACATAGTACACGATTCATAATTATTTGTTGAAATTGAAGGAGTGTTTAGGTTAATGACCTGTGACTCTGATTTACTTCCTTGCCTGGCAACAAGATTTTTTGTTTTCATTTTTTTTTCCATTTCCATGACCCCTAAAGTTTTCTGGATGGCTGGAGATGAGATAGAGAAAACAAACATTTTCTTTGGGAGAGCCTTTCTCAATTTTCTGGGTTTGGGATAATAAAGCATGGGTTTTAATTAAGTTTGTAGGCTTACCATCTGTGAGCATCTGGAGTTTCATTCTGTTGCAATGCTGAAACAAGTGCACTAATTCCAACTCCCAAAAATAAGAGGACATGTAGACCAAAAAACAGCATAATGGCCAGCAGTTAATTTTTTCCCTTGAGGTCACTTTCCCTTCTATCTCTGAGTCCATAAAAGAGTTAGTATAACCCTTCAAAGTCATTTATACTCTATTATCACTTGATGGAAAGTTCATAATAAGTCCATTTATCCTTTTCTTTCTTTTAATAACATGCTAAACTTGAGATTTTCTATTCTTAGCTAATCACTTTTAAGATACAATTTGTAGAGATTATTATTTACCTAAGTGATAAGGAACTTTTATTTTACCTACAAATAGAAAAAAATACAAAAAGTTACTACTATAAAGAAAAATTCTAGGGTTTACAATTTTTTTAAATGAAAGTTTAAGAAACAAAGAGGGCTGATGATATCAATATTTTCAAATTGATAGACTCATTTTGACCAAATAAGGGGATGCCTAACTTTTTAAGGTAACAAAAAAATCAATGTCAAACAGGAAGATCATATCAACTATTGCTAAGTCAATAAAAACTCCATTGTTAAAACATAACTTAATTTTCAGTGTTATTTGCCATATGCAGTTGAAGATATATTGAATTTAGGCTCTTCATAATTACTGTCAAAAATGTCAATCAAACAACTTATATTTATGCAATTAGCGAAAATGTGATATGGTGGAAAAACAATCTCTAGACTTAAGCCCTAGCCTGAAAGTAATTTCAATGGGTTGCACATACTTTCAATCAGAAGCTTAACAGTTTATAAACTAGCAGCCTTCTGTTACAGGACAATTTATATTTTAAGAAGAGTATAAATTTCTTTCTTGGGACTAAAACAAACTTTTTATTAAAACTTTTCATTAAAAGTATGTTTTAGTTATCTACTGCTATGTATAAAACTACCTCCTTTTCCAAAACGTGGCTTAAAACCAACAGCTACTTTATCATACATGATGATTTAAGGAACATGATTTTGCATAGAAATCAACTAATTCTTTTTTATGAACCATCAACTCAGTCAGAGATAATCAGTTGACCAATGGTGTGGCCTGGAGAATCTAACACAGCTTCACTCACATCCTTTGCCTTTCTAGTAATGACTAGAAAGCAGCTAACCAAACTACCTACCGGTGGCTTCTCCTAGCGGCCTGGGTTCCCTCACAGCATGGCAGCCACAGAATAATCAGATGAATGGGATGGCTCAGTATTCCAACAGATTATTTTCTAACAGCCCTGGGTAAAAGCTGTAAGGCTTTTATCACCCAGCCTTAAAAGTCTCAGAATATCACAAATTCTGCATTCTAC
This sequence comes from Smutsia gigantea, assembly GCA_032199065.1. Taxonomy (NCBI): domain Eukaryota; kingdom Metazoa; phylum Chordata; class Mammalia; order Pholidota; family Manidae; genus Smutsia; species Smutsia gigantea. The sequence goes on along the minus strand of JAVSCE010001313.1, from coordinate 73,920 downwards.
TGATTAAGTTAGTCACTAAGACCAGCCCACATTCAAGTAGAGTGGAAACAGACACTCTGAACTAGAGAAACAACAACATATTTCTGTCCATTTTTAATCTGGCATAAACGTACATCATATGTATATACAGATTAACACATTTTCACACATTGGATATACCTGAAAATCCACACCCAGATTAAGAAACAGAACATTACGGCCCCCACTGCCCCATTTTCTTCTTCCCCTTTTAAGTTACAAGCCACTCCTCAAGAACAGCCACTATCAAAGTTTCTAAAAGAAGTTTAGTCTTTGTGCTTTATTCAAGTGGAGTCAGACATATATCTTTCAGATTTAACTTCTTTCATTTAACATTGTGAGAATCCATCTATATTATGGGATATAGTTTCAGTGTTTGTTTTCATTGCTGTATTATATTCTATTGTGAGAATATAATGCAAACACTATTTATCTATCCTACTACTGAGTAGATATGTAAGTAGTTCTCAGTTTAGGCTAGTCCTTAAAATTACAGAAGTCTTTTTGTTGGCAGAATTTTTTCTGGATAGAGGTAAGGCTTTTCATATTATTCTTTGGATAAATAGAAGTGTTTTACTATATAGAATAAAAGGGGACGGCATTTTCACAATTTTCTACTCATATCAATACCTAGTTGTAGCAGATGATATCAGAAATCTACAACAACTCAAGTAAGTGATATTTAGGGAAGAAAACTGTCCTCTTCCCTGAAAAAGTTACTTTTACATATCACTATGTCTACAGACGAAATGCCCTATATGTTTACTCAGGCAAAAAACTGAACACAAGGATTTCTTGAGATGATTTTTAGGCCAAGTGTGTCCATGATGAGGAACTATTTATTGTGAAATTATTACTACTATGCATATCTTATATACATTTTGTTTGTTAATCATAGCTCCCTACAGCTAAGATAATAGAATAAAGAAATTTTTCCTTAAAGAGTCCTTACAATAATGTATTGCTAGTTCAGGTTTTAATATTATGACTTCAAAACTTTTGGGGCAGTGTAACCCTTGAAAAATTAGTCTAAGAAAGAGACACTAATCAGCTGTAGAGAAAAATAAACTTCCTTGCCTATAAGACAGAGTATCAACAATTTATTTCAAACTGAAACCAGTGGAGCCTGAAGGGAAATGACAGTTGATTTCATATAGTTTGCATGGGATCACTTCCCTGCTAATGAGAATGATTCAAAAAAAAAAAAATAAGGCAAAACATAAACTTGTTTTAAACTTGAAAGTTCAGATGAAGCAGGAAAGAAGAATGACGGTTTGTTTCACCAGTAGCTATCAGCAAATAAATTGCTCTAAATAAATGGTGTGACATGTTCCTTAAATGAATTTTAGAGAAATATATAGTATACACCTTGACTTATTGTTTTGACACCTAGTAGCTGTTTCTCTGAATTCTGTACTTTCTTTTGTTATTTATACATTTTCGTTACAAAACATACTTCCTTAATTGTCTTCCATCAGCTTTGCACACATGATCATTTATATTACATCAAAAGTTAGTCTTATTCACATTACATCCTAACTGACATTTTCTCTGACTACATGCCAAGAACAAAAAGAAGAAAGAATTGGTTTAAAGATTCTTATGGGAGAAGTACCCATGCTTTTTAAATAATGGCTATAAGGGAAAGAAATTCTGCTGATGGAATGACCTCATCAAAAACTTGGATATATTACAATACATTGACAAATACACAAAAATGAAATTATTTTTAAAGGGAACTCAGTTGTTATGTTGGTTGTATATTTTTATTAGTTGTCTCTTAAAATTTCCATTCTTGAACTTAATACTCTTAAAAGTTACCTTATCACAGTAATTATGACTGACTTTATCACTTTCACAGATTGTCTATTTGGGGTTTGAACAAAGTGGGCCAACAACCCTTGTGACTGTGAGTACTTACGTTAGTCCTTGTCATTCACCCAACTATCTTCCTCAATCAGGGGAATTCTGCACATGGTTTATGTTGATCCAACTCCCCTTAGTGTATCTATTTTTTAGTTAAATCTAAGAGTAAGTTACAAGGATCACAAATGACAGAGAAAGAGGCAAACATGGAGGAAAGGTTTCATGGGGCAAAATGGCTGGATTTTAGCCAGTCCCTCCAGCTCCTCAGTGTACATAACAATGACTGAAGCTAAGTATCAAATCGTTATGTATGGTTCATTACCTTCATCTGGACATGCCATTCTCTAGAACAAGCTCTTCTAACAAGGCTAAAATTTCCAAAATGCCACAGAAAAAACTGCTGCCACATTAAAATAGAAAACCTCATTACTAAAGAGATGTTTTTATACAATAAATGTCACATCATAAAGCCTAACACAACTGGTGGCAGCAAACTCTTAATAGGTCTTAGTGATCCTCAGACAAAGGTGTGAGCTTTGCCCCTCAGCCTGATGGCTGTGTACTGGATTATGGTACATTTCTGAGAGCTGGACCACAGGAACCATTGCTAGGATTGTGTGTTGGTGTGTGTGCACATGCATGTTTGTGATATTTTCAGACATGTTTTGGAGGCTCAGACATGTCGAATTTTGCTAAATGTTTACCCTGTATGCCTCATTTTAATTAAAAACAAGGAATATTAGGTGGACCAAGATTTTTTCTTTTAACACAATGAATCAGACCTCTTTCTCTATGTCCTTATAATTTTTCTGTTCATCTTTAGTCTATTCCCATGGCTATACAGAGTTACAATGTCTGTAATGCTAATCAAAGACGCAGCCTGTGATGATGGATTATTTTTGCAAGATAAATAACAAGGCAATTTATATCAATTCAGGTAAAGCTACAATTTTTTACTTCTTGCCATTTATTAAACAAATGAGAGCCTATATTCCACTCTTTCTAATCCACATGGTAAGCTTATATAATTGGAAATTGCTCTATGTCTGGTGAAAAGGGCACAATTTCTGGAAAGAGACAGGTTAGGGCCAAAATCCATCTCTGACATTTAATGGCTTGGAGGCCATGAGAGGTTTTCTTAACCTTGTGCCTTAGTTTTCCTCACTGTAAAACAAGAATACTAAATACTTAATGATAGTGCTCAAAAAGTTATCAAAAGAAATGATGTGTAGGAAAATCTCCAAAGAAGGGATTACTAGCATCCCTCTATAGCAAAACTTCACACCAAGTAAAATTTTTTCCCAAGTGACTTCTTCATTGGTTAGCTTAGAAAATATTATATTCACTTTTTTAAACTCTTCTCTAGCAACACTGGTCTAGGAAGTTCCTTGACCTCAATCTATCCCTGTAGAACTGACAACTCTCATTTCTATTCTGCATTTGGACCAATGAAAGCAGCTTAACATTTTATCACATTTGCCTCTCTACTCTTACAGCCCACCTTCCTGACAACATTTTGATGAGCATAGAAATTCTCCTGTTCTTACAGGCCTCCAACTACAGTGCTCAGCTGCAGGTTCTTAACAAATATTTGAAAGAATGAAGGATGGAATGAATACCTGAAGTTATAGCTCAAGCTGCAAAACAGCAGGAAGAATATGTGACTAAGGAAAACACCAGATACAGCCAGCTTATCAGTTTTTTAGAGATCATTAGCTAAATGCAGCTACACTTACGTGATTTCAAAAAAAAAATTGGTAACATCTAAAAATGCATTTCAATTTTGTTGGCAATGTTTGGGCATATGTGTGCATACATATATTTAAAATGATGTAATAGTATTAAAATAATTCAGTAACTTTTTCATTCTCAGGAAATAAATAAGGGTTGAAAAATTAATGAGAATTTCCAGTAGGACGACTTTAATGGTTTCTCTCAATGATTTTACTTTAGATTTGTGGTCAGTGAAATGCTGTGGGCAGTTTAGATTTCTCTAACACATTTCCCTGGAGGAAATCATAGTACTATGCTGTTATACAAAAAGAGGGATTTTGGTGATGACTGTTAGTTATTAGCAAGAGTTTATTTTCCTGCAGATACAAGTAGATAACAGTATTGAACTTCTATGCAATTAGATGTGGCTATAGGACTAAGTCAGCCAATAGAATATAGCTAAGTTTGGGGAATGCACTTCCAGGGCAGACTGTGGACAACTTCCTGTGTGATCTTTTCTCCTGTCCCCTGCTACCAGTTATAAGAGATGCTGGGAAATGGTAGAAAGTGTCAAGGGCTCTGGACATCTCTTGCAGGTAAGCTGCCCAGAAGATATTTCAGACCAGAAACTCACTTTGATCTATTGCATGATAGAGAAATAATTCACTTTGTTCAGCACTTGAAATGTAGAGTTTTTGAGTTAGTATATCATAACTAATCCAATGGCATTCTATTTAATGAACATTTTTTAACTGATTAACTTTTTTGAAATTTACTGTGTACAATTTTATTATAGAGTTTTCTAATCAGTAAGTGTCAAACATATACTAAAAGATTTGTAATGAATCCACACACTATCACCTAGTTTCAATAATGAACATGGTCATATTTGCTTTATAATTCTTTTTCTCTTTATATATATATAATGCATGTGTGTGTGTATATATACATGTGTGTATATATATACATATACATGTATGTATACATATATACATACACACACACATATATAACTTTTTTCTCTTTAAATATAAGAGACAGAGATCATGATGCTTTGTCCCAAAATATTTCAGAATGTATCTGTTAAGATAGGAAAATAATAACAATGATTTTTATACTGTCATCTAATCCACAAATTCTCAAATGTTTCAAAAATTGTATTTTTTGCTGCTTTTGGTAAATTAAGGTTCAAATCAGGATTGAGTCACTGCATTTAGTTGCTATCCCTCTTTAATTTCTTAAACCAGAAGAACACTGCCACCTCTGCTTCTTTATTATTTGTTCTTGCTTCTGTGTATCTTAGTGTCCTGTTACTACTATACCAAATTGGCACAAACTTAGTGTCTTAAAAGAACATAAACTTATTCTCTTACAGTTCTGCCGATCAGAAGTCCAAAATAAGTCTTAAGGGGCTAAAATCAATGTGTCATCAGGACAGCTTCCTTAAGGGAATCCATGAGATAATCTTTTTGTTACATCTTCCACATCTAGAGGCTCCAGCATTCCTTGGCTTCTGGCCACAGCCTCTGAGCTCTCCCGCTCTGGGCACTTCACCTTTCCTCTACTGTAGTAAAATCTCTCTCTGCTTCCCTCTTATAAGGCACTTTGTGGCACATGTATGGCTTACTCAGATAAACCAGGATAATCCTCTCATCTCAAGATTCTTAAATCATATCTGCAAAGTTCATTTTGCCATATAAGGTAACATTCACAGGTTCTGAGGACTAAGATTTCTTAATCTTAATTTCTGGATATCTTGATGTGCCATTTTTCAGCCTACCAGAGGAGATCAAGCCAGTTTTCTTATGGAATGTCCCACATAATTGACTTGCTGAATTATTACTTCATTGTGTCATTTACCTTATTCTTCTATGACGTACATTTCTTACACAATGAAAAGTAGGACGTAAGGCTTGATGAAATATAGGCTAAACACTTTTAGCAAAAATAATTTATAGGAGATACTGTGAACTTAAAGTTACATCACATTGGAGGACATGGGCTGTCAGGTTGTTCTGTTATCAGTGATACTAACTTTGATGATGCTGTTAAGGTAACCACTGCCAGATATCTGTGGTATATTTTTTCCTTTTGCTACTTTCAAGACATCTATGGGATTATATTTTGACATTCTGTGACCATCCTATTCCCTAATATTTCACCTCATCATTTTAGCAACCACTCATGATCCTGCCTGGTTTTATCTATTTTTACTTCCATCTCTTTTGCAAGTCTCTTAAAACTTTGCTAATTCCTTCTTTCTTTCTTTACAGAGATGGTTCAGTGAGATTAATTTATTCTTTCTTTGATATTAAAGGATCTCACATGCCCTGGAGTCATCCTCTGAACATTAATTTTCTTTGAGCACTCATTAACAGGGTAACAAAAAAAAATTCAGATGATTTAAGAGATCCTGTTAGAAGGATCCTGTTTTAAAGAGCTCTGAAACAATGACCCTTTTCTATATCTCATAACAATTTTAAAAAGCCAGTCTATTGGACCAGACCCATGTGCAGAAATGACATCATAGGCTTACCAAAAGAGAAACTATTGCTTTCTGTCTTTATATTATAGTAAGAAGTTACCCATTTTGAAAGTTGGAGTATTTTTCTATCATATTTTATGTTGACTGAAATCACCTTGGTATAAAAGGTTCTCTCTGTGGAGCTTATCAAACTTGTTTTCTCAAAGGAATTGCTTATGTCTAGTTGGAGCTGTGAGAATGTGGTTATGATCACCTTTCCATTTGATTCTCATTCTCAAGAGATTATACTCATTTTGCCAGCAGACAACTGATGGAAATTTTATTTGATTGAGATCTGGTATCATTTTCTGCAGTGCCCATCCCTAAGATCTTCCCCACAACCATTGACCAAACAACTCTGTTGCCAAAAGTAATTTGCAATGCTTGCAGCAATCACAAATGAGATACTGACCAACTGTTTCCTTTCTCCACTAACTGCTAACTATGAAGGTAGAAGGGAAAAATTGTTAGGATCAGAACCTTATGTTAGTTTGGATTACCTTCCTGACTCGCATGTATAACCAAGGCAAGTTCTATAACTTTATTTTGATATTATCATGAGGAAGTGATAACCAGATCTTCAAACACACCAAAATAAGAAAGAGGAAAAGACTGATTCCTTTGAGTTCAAGCATTTTACGTTGTTTTTATAAATTGCTCCATACCACAGAAGAAATTAATGTTTAAATGTGTTTAGCATTGGTTCTTATCTTCTTTCGTTAGAGAAGGACCAGCTACTTAACTGTGTAAGAGTGACAGGTCAAAAACACCATTTGGAAATCCCTGAAAGTAGCCGAAGAGGGGGGTTTTCAAAAGGAGAGTAACAATGTTACAAGGTATTTGAATTAACGGACTTGAAAAATAAAAGTTGTTCTATCTCAAAAAGGAGAGGATCATTGTGGAGATGGGAAAGGTAGTGTTCCTCAGCCCTCAATACCAGGTGCTACAATAAATCCTGACCCAATGCTCCCGGCACCAACTTGAGACCTGTCAACAGTGTATCCCCAAAACCTTGTCATCTAAAACTCTTCCTCTCTAGACTCAGTTTTGGAAAGGCTTGAGGATCTGGTGCCCCTGTGGTGCAGGAATAATCTCTCCTCAAGGATATACTAAAAGGTAAGTGCTTCAGCATGTAATGGGAGGAGGAGCCAGAGGACCCAGCCTCTATCGCTGGGCGGATCCCAAAGATCCACGCTACCGTATTTTGTAGCATGGTCCTATACTTCAGCACTCTTCACAATCACTTGGGGGGTCTTGTTCAAACACATATTGCCAGACCACATCCTCAGAGTCATGGAGATTTGCATTTCTGACAAATTTCCCGGTGAGGCTCCTGCTGCCAGCCTGGGGACCACACTTTCCAATCTATTGTAGCTTCTTTTTCTGACAGAGACTCAATGCTGGCTCTTTCACTGAATATACTCCTTTTCATTTTCTTGACAGACAGGAACACTTATCCCCTTCTCTAAATCTGTGCTCAAGAACCTGGCTACACTGACCATCTCCAGCCAGGGCCCCAATGCCTCGCTCCCTGGGAGGGAATGTGTCACAACTTTAAGAGCCCTGAAAAATCGCAAACCTTGCTTCTTGCTGTAGCACTAGATTGGGGCACAATTTGTTCCTGAATAGTTGTTATGCAAGATGGCATGTCCCTTGCTCAAGGGGTCACTTCATGGATCAGGCAACACACTTCCCTGCCTCAGACTTGACTCCCTATACCAGCATGCACAGAGTAGATAGATATTCAACTTCTACCCAGTGGTTAGTTGCCCATCATCATAGCGCAGGACACCAAAATGGGTACAGGCTAGGCCTACCTTCCCCAGTGAGGCACTCAATGCATCAGGCAAGGTCTTGGTATGGCTACAAACAAGGTTAGGGCCCCATGAGAGGGATGACTCTACACGTCTGCATGTCTTGTTAGTCCCTGATCTGGATTAGGTGTTTCTTTTGCAGGTAATTAGCAGCAGTGACACCTGACTTCTTAAGACTATGCCACCCCTTCCTACGGCATTTTCTCATTCATTAAAACAACATAATCTTGCAGTTCACAATGTTTTGAGGTAGGAAAGGGTACCAAAAGAAAGAAATGCCCTTTTATTTCATAATTCATGCAATTAGTTGGGGGAGGCAGTTCTTAACTATTAACTGGTATACTAATTACACTTTATAAGTGATATGGAGAAATATAACAGGCAAAAAGGGTGTGTTCCACAGGCCCTGTTATAGGCTATTCTCCAGGGAGGTGATATTTGAACGGTATGCATTACATTTATTCAATACCCATTCCATAGATCCACTAAGTCCCCACTGTGTGAAAGCCACATTAATCCATCTCTGCAGACTTCTAGATCAGTGTTGTCTGAAAGGATTTTCTACAATGGTAAAACCTGTCTATAATTTCTGCCCGGTCCACTATACAGCTTCTAACCACATGTGGCTATTGAGTACTAGAAATGCTATTAGTGTGCCTAAGGAACTTTTTATTAGTTAATAAAAGAATTTAAAAATCACATGTGGCTAGGAACTACCACCTTGGACAGACCTTTCAGATTCTATGGTGGTCCAAGAAAAATACAAACTTTTGTAGAAAAGAGATGTCAAGACACAGGATTTATTGAGACCTTACAAAGTTTGGACAACAGATGGAAACTTGGTAAGGCAGAAAGCCAAACATTTCGTTCATACTCAACATATTTCCAGCTCTGCTTATTATAACCTTCTGCTACCGAGCTATATCATTCACTTTTTGCTTGAATCTATCCAACATATTCCTGCCAAGATCACTGCTCTTTCTTGCCAATTTGTCTGATTTCTTGCCCCAGGACCTTATTTATCTTTTTTTTTACCTAAATATTAAATATTCCTTTTTTTTTTTTTGCCTTTGAAACTATTCAGAGTGCCATACTGGCCCTCTTTCGGCCTCATTATATACACTTAAATTCATCTACTAAGTTTTTTCTCAAGTTCATGTACAAGAAAATCATTATGTTTGATTCAATAATGACCACACTAACAATATTTGCGCCAGCATAATTTTTTTTATTTTTAAAGCATCCCCATTCTATTTTATAAACAACCCAGTGACGTGTATAGGGTGAGTCAGCCAACATCATACAGCCTGTTTTTATTTGTTGCATGTGTGTCCTTCATGAGAATGTAAGTTTATTAAGGGCAGAATCTTTGTCTATTCCTTGATATCTTTCCATAGACTACTAGTACAGTGTATAGTCTAGAGTAGATGCTTAATTATTATTTTCTGGGTAAATAATTACCAAAGGCCTGGCCTCTTGTACTGGTGACACAGACCACAGTACATTGTATTTTCCTAGTCTTTGTGAAAGTAGTTTGTCTGAACTGTCTGCTTCTTATAACCAACATCATGTAAATTATTTCACAAAGATCCCAGCATAATACTCCTTTCCTAACAGAAGAACAGTGGTGTGTCAGGCACACAATCAATTACTCATTCATTAGTATATGATTCACTTGGGAACTTATTGTTTATCATATTGGATCAATAATGGTGAAAATAAAGAACATAAGATTAGGATACTAGTTGATACAAGTGCTATGTATATCCCACTTGGGTAAATTGAGTTTGAATCAAAATGAAGTTAAAGTTTTGTGGGGTTTTTTTTGTCATCTTTAGAAATATTTGGAAGGGGATTCTGTCAGAATAATTTTAGTTACATTTACTCCATACTAAGGGTATTAAAACAATGGCACAATAATAACAATAGTGAGAGAAAACTTCCTATTTATGTTTTACAGGATTGAGACATGAGCAGTTTTAGTGATATTAGTGTTAAGACAAGCCTGAGTGTACAGGGGTATCTCCTTCCCCAGATATTAAATCCAGAAAATAAAATCAGTGTCAAAAGTTGGTATCACTTTGCAATGATACTTCATTCAAGCGTTTGTGAGATGGATCATCCAGAAATGATCCTGTGCCTCAGAAAAACACAAAGCAAACCAAAGGGAAGGGAAAGGTAGGAAATCTCCTGGCTCTGTGCCCCAGCCACCCATCACCACCGCGAACAGAGGGGAGATGGCCCTTTAATAGAAACCAGCTAATTTCTTTAGAAATATCTCATTAGGCCCGCCCTTCCTGAGCTGCTTCTCCATTAAAATGTGATAAATGAATTCTGCCATTGCCAATTCCAGCCTTTCTTTCCCTTAATGAAATGAAGATGCGTCATGCTGGCAAGTGCTCTGGATGGAGATAATTATTCATGAGACCCTAACTGTGCTGCAGTCAGGCAACCCTGCACGGCTCCACAAATACTGAAGATGGCACCTTCGGAAGCCTGAGAAGTGTTGGAATAGAGATTTATTTTAATTTTGCTAGGGGGAAAAATTCTATGAGTTTACACACTGTCTCTTATGATTTTTTTTTTTCCATCTCAGATAAGTGTGTAACAGTGAGCATATATTTGTTTGGCACTTGTACTTATGGACTTTAAACATAAATCAGCTTGAGTAAACTTTATTTTGTTTTAAAGTTGAAATCGATATTTGAATTATATATAATTAGGTGGTGCTATGTATTAAATGATGGATTTCTTTTTCAAGCAGTAGTTTTGAGACCTAGGTAGATAAAGCAGATAGCCCCAAACAATGTAATTCATTTCTGAATACCTGACTTGCCTTAATTACATTTTACCGGTGTTTTCCCTGTGATTCAAAACATGTCTTCTATTGCTTGCTATGTCTCTGCCATTGGGCAAAGTTAAGAGGTTTTTCTCATTGTTTTGAAGTTGTTAGTCTTTCACTGATGCTCCTCTTTTCTCCTTTCCTCAAATAACTGCACAACTGAGCCTGCTATCATAAAAGGATCTGAAATATACACTCAAGTGTAAATAGATAACATCTCAAAATGCTTCCTTTAGAATGAAATTTGCTATCTGTCAGGGAGCCAGTCTTTGTTTCTAAGGTAAAATTATACACCGACACACACACACACACACACATACATGTGTATATATATATAAAACACATATGCTTTGTTTATTTTGGTTTCTTTCTTCGCGGGGTTTCCCAGGCAGTCACATAAGCCATACACCTCTTACCAGTCTCATGTACTCCTTTTAGCCCATACAATAGCACTAAAACTTACATGCCAGATAGATGCCAGAATAGCTTTGGGGAAAATAGCTCCAAATCTTAGGGAACTCATCACCAAGCAAGAGAAACCATTTACAAAGTAATATTTATGTTACCTTTTATATGCCAGTTATTTACTAATGAAGTTACTCTCTTTGCAGATATTTTGTTTTCATTCTCAAGGAAGGTAAATCACTAATTTTATTTTTTGATAAGGACACTACCTGAGCCCAGTCTTGGGTTATTATATTAATAAAACTGTGTTTGTCTAGCAAATTTCAGATTCATTGCCATCTTTAATATTGCAGGTAGGCAGGGATGGTTATTTCTAAATATGTATTCAGAAACTGAGAAACAGAGAAGTTGATATCCCATCATACTGAAGAGTGGCAGAGAGACACAAGACCCTAAACCATTCTCTCATGGTCTTCAGGATTAGTAAGAAGCTTATTGCTAGAATGCAGGTCTTGACTCTTCTGTACATCACAAATCTAAAAGTGCTAAAAACAAACCAAGTATGGAAGGGAGATTTAGAGGTCATGTGAGAATTGATAGCACAGTAAATGGACCTTTTTACAGATCATTTCTGGTAGTTTAGAAAAATCAAACACACTCTCAAAAATCTTGCCATATGAACAATCCAAAGACCACATGATGATCTCAAGCCATCATTTTTCTTGTCACTTGGTACTTTAATAACAGTAATCATTATAATTAATATTAAGGACAATGTGCACAAACAAAAGATATTGGGTAATTGGTATTGACCTGTCAGTATGCTAACAATTTTACATGCATTATCTCACTTTACTCTCAGAAGAATGAAGTCTGGAAAATGAAGTTACTTACAAAGAAGTAATTTGCCTAAAGTTACACACGGCTAACTGTGGGAGAGCCAGGTTTCTCTGCTCCAAAATTGAGTTCTGAACTGCTTGACTCTCTGTGCATGCAGAGTTTTTCTTCTGACTGATCATGCATTCTTTCATTTCGTATTTCATCTCTTACCCTCTTGCCTGAGGATTCTGTGTTCCTCCATCTACCTTCTAATAAGCTAAGGAGATCCACTCAAAATATTCTCCAGCAAGAGAGAGCAATTTAAGTCAAAATATACCTGAGAATTTGAAAGACCCTTCTGATAGGACTTTTCTCTTTAAACTCTCAAATGTGTTTTGTGTGTTTGGCCATCCTCCACAGCTGGCTTAGCTGGGAACCTACAATAACTCAGGCTGCAGGACCAACAGCTCTGTTGTTTGGTGCAGGAGGGCAGCATCTACCAGTTGAGCAGCATGTCTGCAAAGAAGCCAAAACAGAAAACAAAGAACACACAAAAAAAGTGAAAAAAAAAGAAAAAGGAAAATGACTTTAAGATCAGCAACCCAGTCAAAAGATAAATGACATGGTCCAGAAACAGAAGGCAGGTATAAAATTGGAATGTGTAGAGCCAACTGGCAAACTCCCATATATTGGGCAAAAAGTGCTTTGCATGGAAATAGTCATAATCCATGCTCTCTTTAAAAATGAGCACCATTGATTGCAAGTTGAGAGTTTGAGATTTAGTAGCACCAAAGGAGCAGTGAATCAGGTCTGTGTGACTGCATACCCCTATGATGCCCATAGCTTTCATATAATATAGAACAGACATTTTGCCTATGCTTAAAAGTCTGGGACCCCAGGGATTTAGGGCATTTTTCGATGAAACACAGCCAGTTAGAGCCCAGTCTGAACCACTCAGGCCTGGAACCCCCTCCTCTTTCCCTCTTTCCTCAGATGCCTTTGTGGCAGCCCTGGACCATTTTGGCCTCTGACCTAACAAAGGTACCTAGTCTTTTTTAATTTACTTCCAGCTGATTTTTTCCTTCAGTCTTTGCATTGAATCCCAGGGCTTAAATATTCTCCTGGAAGCACCTTCCCCTATGGCAGGTATTCCCTGAGGAAGAGCCTCTGTGCATGCAGGGTTGCTGCCTGCTTCTGCCCTGCCTTTGTTCCCGTTGGGAGCATGCATGGTGGTGAGCATGCTTGGGCTCTGCTCCAGCTTCTACCATGCTTCTCTTCCATGTTGCTGCATTTGTTACCCCTTGCTGTCTTTCTTTCATACACTTTATCAGTCTGTTTACTTCCTTATAGTCTCTCTTCTCCAAAGGAATATCATGGCTCTGACAATTCCTGGTTTCTTCACCAGCATTTTCCAGTATTAGGCTAGATTGTCTGGTGGATAAGTAGGCTCAATAAGTATCTGAGAATAAGCCTTTTAATTATTTGTATATTAACAGCTTCTTCATTAACAATGAGTCAGAGGCTGTACTCTCTCAGACCTGCACATTCTTTATGGCAAATTAGGGATTCCATTGGATGAGTTTTGTGAGGGTATTGCTAGGAATTTGGTCTATTGCACAGCATAAAATAAGTACTTGATAAATAGCACTTAAAAGAGCATTATTTTTGAAGCAATCCTTCCCCTTCGTGTTGATCCTTACCGAACAGAATCTGGCTTCTGCAAGAAACACTTTCAGCATGGCCAGGGTGGGAGAGGAACCGGCATGGAACAATCTACATGAACAAACATTATCCCATTTATTTTTCACAACTGCTCTGTAAGGTAACTAATTTTATCCAAGTCTTTAGATTTAAGATGAGAAGAACTGAGGTTCAGAGAAGTTAATTGACTTGTGATAGATCCTACAAATAAAAAATTGGTGAGCCTGGGTTTTAACCCCATTTTGGACTGTGAGACTCTGTGGGGCCATCTTTTCCAGTGCAACAGAGAAAAGGTTGGCTGTACTGGCTAAGAAAAGCAGGCTTCTTTATTTATGAGTTTATCAGAGATATTTTGGGGTGATACTCTGTCAGCCTGCAAGAAAGTGTTTCCGCCTACATTCAGGGCTAATTCATGCACTGGATTTGGGGCTGTATTGTTCTTCAGTCGGATGGCAAACTGACTCAATACATCAGTCAGAAGCAGGCCCTCCTTTAACTGCTGATTCCATGACCTGTCACATTTTCAGACTTCTCTGGGTGTCATGAAGGAGGGTGGGTGAGCATTTTATTTAAAAATATGAAGAAGTAGTGTGCTATTTCTGCAACATGACATGATTATAGTTTACTACTGGGCAATACTGATTTTCCCTGTAGAACTGACTACATTTATGCATTTAGGAAATTGAAGTTGCTAAGATCTACATTTAGAAGGGATAATTTGGCATGTGAGTAGGAATGGTAGTGATTCATTTTGGAGGCAGGTTACAGCTATTATCCTCATGAGAAATGGCCATCGCCACAATCGCAAACACATTTACACCATCAGTATGAGGGTGAAAATGGGACATTATTCTTCACTAATGCTTTTACCTCTGGTTTACAATTCTTATCCCAGGTTACCCTCCACAGAACGGTTGACTACACTCTGTTCTCACTTCTAGCAAGAAAACTGTATCTTCATTGTTAGAATTTATTCCTTTAAGATTTGATTTCTTTAAGGAAATAAAATACATGGCATTTAAATGTGTTGATATCTGTTATCAGTGAAAAAAAATAGAATTCCTCCAAAGGCAAAAGTTAAATAAATTAATAAAACAAAACTTAATTTTAGGAACTGAGTGGGCAGAGAAAAATGGGAACCATGAATTAAACTCTTGTTCTCTCAAATATCATGTACCTTAAAAAAGCAAAGCTATACACAATAATTAAGGATTAGTAATACATCCAGAAACATAGATTTTGTTTCTTGTTGATATGAGGACAATCTTAGATGACTTTAAATTCTAAGAAGGTAGCAGGCATAGCAGTACATTCTACCATAAGAATCTATAGAAATGACATGTTAGTAACATGCAACAGATTATTTAATAAATGGATGAATTTCTCCCTCAGTAGTTTAGGGCTACACAGACTACCAGGCTGAACACTTGAAATTCTAATCCTACCTCAGTCTCCAAGAAACTGTATGACTTTGGAGAAACCATGTAATGTCTCTGAGCCCCAGCTCTCACATGCATAATGAGGGGACAAAATAAAATGATCAAGTCCCCTTGTAGCCACCAAATGATGTTATCATTGGACAGTTATTAATAATGGTTTACTTTTTAGTGGTTGAAAACACAGAGAAATAATTTCAAATATATTGAACACATACTTTTGCCAAACACTGTGAAAAGTACAGAGATAAAATAGTGAGTATTTCTAATTCATTAGCAATTCCCCATCCCAGATTCCTAGCTAAAATCTTTTCATGGTGATATCCAAAAGCCAAGTGGGGATATATAGCAAAAGTTTCCTTAGCTCTTCACAATATTAGCAATAGCTAATAAAGCTTCAGTGAAACTACAACTGAACACATTTATTTTTAACTCTAAATTATATCACATATCCAGTTTTACTCATTCTATCTTATCTATTCATTGACTTGATAAGGGGGAACTAGTATACACATGCACATCAGGTTTTAGAGTCTTCTTTAAATGAGGGATAAAGACTAGTTCCTGGGACTCAGAATAACAAGGTTTCAAGGTTACTATTCCAACTAAAGGGATTGGGCATGTGGCATTATTTATCTAAACTAAACTGCCTTTAAAAATTCAAATCCTTTTAAAAGGGAGACAATGTAGTAACTGCCAATCTTCTGCCATTGCATTTATTAAATCAAATTATCTCATTCAAGATAACATCCTAATAGAATATTGTCAGAGGATTCATGTCTCCTGCCTGGAAAATAAATGGTTCCCCTGTTAGGTAGCAACGGGAAATAGCCCCTGTCGAGGCTCTGACCTACTGACATGACGTCTGGGGGTCAACGCCCTGGAGCCTGAAGGGTCTCACCATGGCAAAGTTTCTCCAAAATGGCTGAGGGGCTTTTAGGCCTGTAACCTACAGCATGCAGCGCTGACGCCAAAGCACTAGCAAATGACTTACACAAAACACTACACATAGCAGTTTGAGTAAACATTGCTAGAAAAGCCCCACCCAAACCACAAACGCAGGCCACCAAGGCAGCAGCTACTGACAAAGATTGCAAGGGAGATGGGTTGGGCTGTCATCCAAGCCCCTGAATTCAGCTTCTGTGGATGTTGTCTATCGTCTGCAAAAATCCAGTTTAACCCTATTACACAACACTTTGGAGTTTCACTAGGCCTTTTATTGAGTATTTCCTTTCCACACATTCCAAGACTTGAGACAGAGCCACAGAGAAAAGGTACATCCTTCCCAGGTTTGAAATACCTGGTTCACAACTCAGCTCTTGTGCTCATTAGCTAAGTGGCATTTAGCAGAGTTCCTTTCAGCTTTGAGATTCAGATTCCTTACATGGAAATGAGGATAATCAGATAATCATTGCCTATTATCTACTTTACCTTCTTGTTTCTTGGAAATAAAACTAGATGTGAAAATTCTTTGTAGGCTATAAAGCAATACTAAATGTTAACTGGTAAAAGGAGGGTATTCATTGAAAAGAATGGCAAAGGTTTTAGGTTGTTTTTTAAATATTTTGTAGAACACTTGATACCAAATCAATGCTTTTTCACTTAGGGAATTTTTAGATGATCTAGCCAAGGACTAGAATTGGGGTCTGAAGTGTATGGGAATGGGGGAGCGGGGAACAGTTGAGTATCTGGATGATGCTAAATAACCAGGTTAAAAAATACTCAGATATAGCTCAATGATTTCTATTTATTTGGAGTAATTGAGCTTTGAGTGGACAGGCATAAATGGAAAACTTGGGTTGAGGAGTTTAGAACTAGCCAAGTATGGAGATTCTGGAGAGTTTGGGGTGGTCAAGGGATAACAAGTAGCTAGAAAATGAAAGGTTTGGGAAAGAGGAAGAGGGACTTTCCCAGTTCCTCTCAGCCTCTGGGGTAAAAACTGAAGAAGAAAAAAAGTTACATGGTTGGCTCAAGGTCGTAGAGAGTCAGGGGCTCTACCTGCTATACCCAGGATTACGGTAAGGCAGAACTAAACAGCACTGATAGAAACCTTAATTCTCATCAATGGCAACAAAATGTGTCACATAACTAAACAATACTGGGATTGGAAGAGAGGATCCTAGAGACCTCGAAGCATGGAGATGGGTATCATTCTACAAAAGACAGGAGGATCCCTGTTTCTCCACCCATTTCCCCCTTTCTGCATCCACCTCTGTAGAAACAGCCCACCACCTGAGATTCAAGCTTAGCAGCAGAGGCAGTGACCAGAGCTGGGAAGACTCATGGTGGTGTAGCCAGGCCACAGCCTGAAGCACTATGGGTTCAGCAAGATGTCTGTAGCACAGGTTACATTGTCCAAGCAAATTCTTTAAAAGTATATTGACAGACAAGGTAACAATGAGGACATTTTGGACAATCTGAATATCCTATAACCAAAGTGATCATAACTATGGACAAATTACTATTACTGTATTTTTTAATGTAAGGTACAGAGCCAATTGCCTAATAGATATCTAAACCTCTGTGTCTCTCCTTCACCCATTCTCTACACTGACCAAAAACAAAATACTACTAAACAGACTCAGAAAATTGCTTCTTTCTCAATATGATCAAAACACACCGCATCACCTCTTTTCTTCAACCCAACCAGGACTATTTTGTTCCACTTCTTAACACCCTCCACTACATCTTAATCCAAGCTCCCTAGAAGGTGTCATATCCTTCTCTACCCTTTGTCAAGACAAAATTGCTTACACTCTCCCATGAACAACACATTGCCCAATTTCCTTGGAGTTGTTCACACTGCTGGAGATGTCCGTGTTACTCTCTGACCTTCATTCAGTCGTGCTTCTCATTTCCATTCCACTATTTATTGATTTTATAACCTTTGAAAAGGACTTAAGCTTCAGTTTGCTCATATGTCAGTTGAAGATCAATTATGTTATTAATTCATGCATCTAAAAATACTTCTCAGGTTCCAATGACAGTGACCAATCAAGCATCCGTGCCCTCATGACGTTTTCATTTTAGTGGAAGATACACTTAGCAATCAAATAAAAAAAATAAAAATGGATCAGATAGCTGTAAGCACTTCAAAATAACATAGTGCAGTGCAGGTAGCTGGAAGTATCAGGGGGCCATCAGAGAGCTTCACTTAAACATTCAGAACGTCTGAAGGAGGTGAGGATTTGACTTATACATCTAGTATCTTGGGAAAAGCACTGCAGACATGGAGAAGAACAGGGACACTGAGGGAGAATGTGGGGACCCTGGGAGAAGAATGATTCAGGCAGGAAAGCAAATGGAGGTAAGCACAGAGAAGCAACAGGGGTCAGAATATGTAGGACCTTATTGGTCACATGAGGTCACATATGAACAATAGTTCAGGCTATTGGAGAAGCAGATGTGGATATGGGGAAAAAAAGGATAGTCAAGGACAACAGGTTCTGAGCCACTACAAGAATGAGAAGAGATAAGGAATACTGTGAGGACAGTATTTTCAGGAGGAAATATCTGAACTCCTGTAAAAAACCAAAGTGAATATGTCAAGTAGTAGGAGTGAGACATAAGCCTGGAGTTCACAGGAGAGTTCAAGGCTACATACAATTTGCGGGTCATTAGGATATTTAAAGCTATGAGACTGCATGAACCCACTAAGAGAATGAGTATAGATTAAAAAGTATAAAGATCCAAGGATTTATCCCTGGACCCCTCCAGTTTCTAGAAGCAAAGAAATTGTAACATAGGTAAAAACAAATATAGGCCAACAATAGAAAAAGGGACAAAACTAGGGTTATATGGAATTAAACCATTCTAGGTTTCTTTCATCGTTTATAGTTTCATTGTATTAATTCAAAGTTGACTGTGATGAGTTAAGGATGTATATTATATTCCGTAGAGCAATCACAAAAATAAAAATACTACAGACACAGCTAAAGGTCACTGGAGGAGATAAAGTGGAATACTGAAGAATGCTCAATTCAAACATGCACAGAAACAAAGAACACACAGATGGAACACAAATGGCAAGATGGTATACTTAAAATGTTAACCAAATTAGTCATTACATTAAATATAGACCAAGTACTCCAATCATAAAACAGATTATCAGACTAGATAAAAATAACATGTTGTTTATAAGACAGAAACTTTAAATATAAGATCACACAGAGGTTTAAAAGGAAAGGAGGTAAGAGAAAGTTGGTGTGGCTATATTAATATTAGAGTAGATTCAAGACAAGAAACAATATCTCTTATACTTGCTATGGGAGCTGAAGTGGTACATTCACTTTGGAAAACTGTCCATTTCTTATGAAGTTAAACATACAGCTATCCAACCAGGCAAATCTATGCCTGTGTATTTATCCAATAGAAATAAAAACATATGTCCACACAAAAACTCCCCCAAGAATGCCATAGGTGCTCAAAATGAGGGGAAAAAATTGAAGCACATGCAAGAAACAACTCAAATGCCTGTGTGCAAAGAAGAGATAGTACACAGTACAATACTAACAATAAGAAAGTATGAACTATTGTTGCATGCATCAACATGGATAGATCTTGTGTGAAAAAGTCAGAGATGGAAAAATTACATACCATATGTCTCAGTCATATGAAGGTCAAAAACGGTAAACTATGGTTATATACATCAGTACAGTGGTTACTTCACTAGCATATGGGAAATTCCCAAGATGAAGGTAGCATATCTCCTTTGGGTAATAGCTATGTGGTATACACGTTTGTCAAAATTCATTCAGCTGTACACATAAGATTTTGTGTGTATGCATAAAAATTCCTTCAAAGTATAGTTAGCATTTAAAAAATTGTGAAGATATAAAAGAATTAGCAATGAGACTTAGAGAAAGTATCCAGTGAAGTAGGACATTATTATAATCAGGAGATTATGATGTCCCAGGAACCAAGTAAAGAAAGTGTTTCAAAGTAGATGTGTATTCAGAATAGGTCACAAAAGATAGTGATCTACTACGACAATTGTTAGTAACTATGAGCTGACTGTGGATATAGCACAATAGAAATCATTGAAGACTGATAGAAACAATTCAGGTAAAGTGGTGGCCTTCAATCTTAAGCAAAAGCTCAAAAGAGGAAGTGGCAAATAAATATAGATTTATTAAGGAGTTGCTGGAGAGAAGAGACTTGAGGCAGTCACTAGAGAAGAAAATTTGGCCCGAAGGGATTTCTTTTCCCTGATGAGATGCATGTGGTTCAGCTGATGTAGTAATCTGATAGAGAGAAGAGAAAAGCTGATAATAGAACAAAGACTTGAAGGGATTTTCAAGCCCTGTACCTGAGTAGGTAAATCAAGGATAAAATCTGTAACAACAATCAGAGGTTAACGTGTTACTCTAAGGGGGTGTGTTCTTTGTATGCATGCATGAGCATGTGTATGGATGTCAAAATAAATAGGACAATTGATTGTGTTTAGCATAGCATCTTAACAAATATTTCCCTAAGTATTAGCTATTTTATTACAAGTTAATAATCAATGGGCCATTCTCTCCTTGATGTTTCTGCTTTCAGCTGGCCAGGGTCTTAATGTTCCTTCATGCCAACCCTATCAAAGACCACAGGGAAGAGCTATTACAACTGCATACATCAAATCATAAATGTAAGCCAAAGTGTTATTTGTTCTATGGTTATTTGCAACCTTATCTCTAATCATAAAATGAAGGGTGTTTTTTTCCATGTTTCAGCTGGGATTTAGGAATTAGAGGAGCTTTTGGGGGACAGGATACTTGCAGGTGTCCCTGAAATTTAAAAAAGGGGGTCCCAAGCTGCTTACATATAAGGCTGGTCTAAATATTAACGGTATGAAAAGCCTTCTTTCCAAACTTGACAAACCCCTTAAGCTTTCTGTCTCCATTGAAATATACGTTAAGTTGGAACATTTGGATGGTTATCCAAGTGTATTCTTAATTGCTTCTATGAGCTCTCAACCAATCAGACACAAATGTCAGGTTGTACTTGGAGAGGCACAGAGCTAAAGCTACAGGGCTAAGGTTTAGGAAAAATGGATTTTTTGTGACTCCCAGTCTCACTATTCTGGGTGAGGAGCTCATTCCAACATTAGTGAGTCCTAGAATTCATCACCCTCCGAATGCTAAAATAAAATCAGGGAAATGTCATCAAGTTGTTAACCATTATTATCTATTAAAGTAGCACTACGGAAGACAGGGAAATCACCTAATAAAGCCAATCTTTCTTCTTTATATCACCTAGAACTGTCAGAACTCCAATAAATTATAATGGACCCAACTTAAAACCAATGACCTGCATATTATACACTGGAAATCCCTCTTATCTCAGCAAGTAACCAACACCAGACTTGTCAGGATGGGAGATTGTCAAGGTTAAATATTTCTCAAAGCTTCTGAAGTCGAATACCTTTCAAGTCTGAACTACTTGAGATGTCTGTTTATTGACTCTTGGCAAATGCACTTTTCTATCTCAAAAAAAAAAGATGGATTTTACAAGAGCTCTTACAAAGGGTATAGCAATGCAATGATGTCAGGCTAAATAATTTACAAAAAGAAACATATTGAGGGAAAAATAAATAAAACCTTTAGAGAGACTCAAGGAGGTCCCATTTTAAAAAGTGAAATCTCTAGCAAATTCTCTCTCCAAGTCTCAGTTTCTTTACCTAAAAAAATAGATAATAATAGCTCTCACCAATGATTATATTGAAAACCAAAATAAAATGAGATAATATATTTAATGTATCTGAAGGTAACAAATAGTGAATAAGTCAAAGATATTATTGGTAGCATAATTTTACAAAATGCCTACTACCTTATTCAACAAATATTAAATAAACAGCTGTTTTTTAGGCATTGAGGTGGATACTGAGAATTGAATAATAATCAAGACAAACCATCTCCACTCTCAAGGAATTTGTAGTCAGGTGGTAAGTAGAGGTGATTGAAGAAGCAATTATATTACAGAGTTATTTGATAGGAGAAATATGAGGCTCAATGGTTGCACAAATCAGAGACACCTACTATGCAATGGTCTGGTAGGTTTGGAGCTTCAGGGAAGGCTACCCCAAGGAAGGAACACCAAAGTTCCATTCTAAATGATAATCAGAAATAAATTAGACTAAATGAATATGGAAAATGTTCAAGGCAGAAGGCACAGAAAATTAAAAATCTTGGGATAGATAAAACATGGTACAGCCTGAGAACCATACAAAATGGACGGCACATAGGATTAGAAGACAGTGAGAATAGCTTTGCCTGCCTCTACCTAACTGTGTAACCATGCCAGAGATATACACGTGAGTGTAGATTTTAGCTCTGTCCTCAGAGAGCTCATTTGGCAGAAGAGTATCCTCCTGGGAGGCTTGGGTTGGACACAGTGAGGAGAAGCAGAACAGACGCCCAATGCCTGTTATGTGCATGCCATCTCCAGCATATGAAAAGTCAGGGACATCCTGCATTATGATACAGTGTGACACTGTCTTTGGCTATCTGAAACTTGTAGAGAAATTGGAAAAATTTTTAACAAAGGATTAGATTAAAGAGAAAATCACAGTAGGTTTTGGATTGTACTAAAGAATTAAAACATGGGAGATGAATAGCAGAAACTGCATCACACTTGACATTGCAAAAAGAAGCCCCATCTGCTGTCTTTGCTCAGGATATCCTGTCCCCCTTCCTCCTTCTAATGGCCTCACGTCTATGCTTGGATACCTGGTAAATGACTCCTCCACTATCCAGCTTTCTTCAACCCCGCCAAACAGAACTAATCCCCCTTCTAGTACATTCCCATAGCAAACTATGCTTGGTTGAGGTACTTACTTTTATTATTGTCTACTGATGTGAGTTTCTCTCCAGCAAAATAAGCTCTCTAAGGACAGGCGTACAATCTCTATTCACCTATATATTGCTGGCATGGTTACAGAATTACCTTTGGTAATATTTAACTCAAGAATATGTTCGATTTCCACCCTGTACACATATAGAATACATATATGATATTGGTGTATATATTATTAACCCAAGAAGGAGGCATAGGAAGGATTGGGGGAGTCTTAAAAGCAGTCTACAGACAATGATTGAGCTCTTTTAAATGGAGTCTGATAAGTTATTGCTTGAAATTTGAAACACATTAACCCCTAGAAATAATGACAAAGAGGAAATTAGTTTACCAGGGAGGAATATTCAACTCAAACAATTGAACTAAATCCTATAATCCTATTCAACTAAAACAATTTCATGATAATGTCTGTGGGAAAATAACAACCCCAGATTCCAACGGGACCATCAGAAATAATTTTCATGTGCCCTTACCTCCCCTGCAGTATCAAGAAAGGTTGAACCTTTCTACAACACAACACAAACAGATTTCCCCCAATCCATTACTGCCTGAATTCGAGAGATGGAATGAGCACCTTTTCTGAATCAAAAGTCGGGATACATGTTCCCATGGATGGCTACCGTGACATGGCAAGTGGACAGAATATTTTAAATCCAATGGTCTCTGTTCACAAGGGAGCTTCAGAGGAGGCATGGGCATAGCGCATGAGATGGAGAAGGATATTACCAGTAGGAGGAGGAGCGGCAGGGACTGCTCTTTACAGGATGAGAAACATGGGTGGGGCAGAAGCTCCTAACAAGTTCTATTAGATTTTGATGAAGATCGGTCCCTGGATGGAGGTGGTGGCTGTCACTCCCAGCAGGGGGAACGATCTCTTCAGTACTGGTGCCCAAATCTCCATGCCATTGGCTTCCTTGGGCAGACAGCAACTGTCCATAGCTTTCCTTTGTCCCTTGATAGTAGTGGGAGGGGCTCCTCTGACAGACACCTATGAACAGCTGTGTGATGCACCGAAATGGCAGAAGCTATTTGTTGATATGAATTGAGAACTAATAGAGCAGGTATTATTAACTAAGCATTCTAGTATTTTTTTAGACCCTAATTATTTTCTCTCTTAAATTTGCCCACTCCATTTTTTCCAAATAGCTTACAGTAAAACATCGTGGAGAGAAACTCATGTTACAGGCTTTGTAACAGAAATTTTATATAAAAGAATTGATCTGCATATAGAAGAAAACCACAACTGGCCAGTTCATACTGGGTCCCAAGGGACAAAAATAGTCTGAAAAGGAATTCAAACGATGATCATTTAGTATGGGGATTGATACCCAAGCCTTAAAATTTCAGCTTTGACAAAAATCCAAAAGTCTAACATAGTAAACATTAAAACAATCAAACATTGGTTTCATTAGCTACACTGACAAGGATCCTGTGATGCATACTTGGTTGGCAAAGAAATTGCTGAAATGGAATGAAAGGTGAATGTAATGCTGTTCAAACCCCCAGAAAACTTCCCTTTAAAAACTGAATTTATAGCTAAATAAAACAGTATGCAAGGATGTGCAAGTCACTAAGGTATCGCCAAGCACACCTCCTCCTAACCACAACTCACTAGGAATCAAGGTGAACAAATCTATGCATCAATTACTTTTCTTAATGTATTACGGTTTATCTAATACATGTAGCATTTCGTCTGCAGACTCCTTTAACCACTATGGTTTTGAATCCATCAGCTGCATCATCATCTACATTTTCTCCATATTCAATTACCCTTTAAGCAACCATGAGACTATCGCTAGAAATATTTTCATCTGAAATATTTAGTTTTTCAGAACTTTTAGAGAGAGGTAGGAATCAGAAAAGTTTCTCAAGCTTTGCAGACCTCCCTCTTCTGTTTCACATATGTAATGTCAAAAAAATATATATGGTGACTTGGCTTTCTGAGATGTCCAGGCTGTGTTCCTCTCCCTCATTTTGATCTAAACCTTCAACTGCGTTGTCCCTATGCTGCTTGGTTTTGATTACACTCCTAGAGCAGTTTCTTCTCAAGGTAGGGTCCTGTCCCTAAGAAGGATCCTAGCAAGTCAAATGAGAGCAGCTAGAAACATTCTAACCTCTTCAGTCCTATGTCATGCAGACGCTTGCCCTCATCCAGTAATGGAGAGGGAGCACCCTTTTCCCAGAGATACTGTTCTAAAACTGACCCACCTCATTGCTTCCCTCCCACAAACACATGCTACTAGTTTGCGCGTGAGCTGTCTTTTTTATGAGGCAATTTGGAGACACTGAAAAACTTGTTCTCACACTGTTGCCATCTTCCCAGAACATTTCCCCCTGCATTCTTCTCCATCCTTTTCAGAATAACCAGAGTGATGTAACTCCGGGAGGGGTTGGGGGGAATATTTACTCAGCCTGGGGAAAATTACCTTTGAAACTGAAATCAGTCAAAGGGAGAAATAAAGTGGGAGAAACCCATTTATTGCTTACAAGCAGTTAACCACTTCTACTCTCCCATGTCTCTCATGACCTGGCTGCAAAAATGGGCCCTACCGAACCTCTCCAGTCCAGATATGCCTATGCCTTGTTGGCCCATGTAATCACCTACTGATGTGGAGATGGACTACTTCTCTCAACCCCTTGGAAACAGCTATTGATATGGAGATGCACTAAGGCCAGGCGAGAGATTCTGGAAATACTGCAATTTTACCCACAGATGTCTTAAAAAACAAATTTATGTTACTTAGCTACTTAGCTTCCTCAACAGTTTCTCCTCACATTTAGATAAATAAATACATACATATATACACAGCCAAATGTCTTTCCATAAATTATAAAGCCATCCATGATTTGGACCCTTCCTACATTCCAAACACTATTTACTGCATTTTCTTTACAAACATGCCAAGGAAGCTCTTGATTCAGAAACTTTTCACTCACTGTTTCTCTTTTCTTGAAAATGCTCCCTTGCTGTAGGGGCAGAAAATACTCTTGCCTCTACTCTCTTATGTTCTGTGTCTGGGAACTGTAAATTAAACTGACAAATGACAGATTAATGGAAGAAAAAGCATACAAAATTAATTGATGCTTTTAGTTTTACATGCACAGAGACTACACAGAAGATAAGTGAAAACTTTAAAAAGTGGTCAAAATCAGAAGGTTACATATCATTTTAACAAAAACCAATAAATTGTGAAGAAGTGTCTAAATAAAGGGGAAGTTTGGGCTTCTAGTGGAAGTAAAGTGCAAAAAGGTGAGTAGGCAATGTATAATATGTTAGGATTGTTTGGTAAGGTTTGTTATGCAAAGATAATTCGAGCTCTCTCTGGTGATAAGAAAATTATCCTCTCTAATGATTAAGAGTCTTTTTCCCCTTCTGGATATGTGAGAGGACAATACCTTTACAAATGGAAATTTATGCCATCTTTACAAAGGAAAATTTACAGCTGCCTTTAGGCAGAAGGGTAAAGGGCAGAGAGCTCTCCCTCATTTCTCCATTGCCTTCAGCTCAAAATAATTCTTATGCCAAAGTGGCATGTTTTGGAATGCCATCTTCTGGTCCCCTTCACCTGCCCCAGCATTTATAGGGCTGTTTTCCTTTCTATTCAGAACCTGTTCAGATGTCATCTCCTGATCCCCTGAAGAAATACCACTTGTTCCCCTCTACCACTATAGTCTCCCTTTCTCTCTTCACAGCAATTTTCACCCTCAATCCTTACCTTGCTTATATATTGATTTAGCTATTCATTGTCTAGCTGCTCCATGAAAGTAGAATAATTGTGTGTATTATTCACACACCAATCCCCCATAGCTAGAAAAAAAGACACCTGGCACATTATAGGAGTTCAGGAAGTACAGTTAAAATAATAAGTGAATCAATTGCCATGACAATACTGGTTGTTTAGTTATCCTGATTTCTTAGTTCCAAACACTGCTCCTCACACTGTATAATAAAAAGCCATTTCTGTTCCTGTCTCCTGTTCTTTGCCTTTTAGTTTTTGAATTCAACTTTGCTTAGACTATCATAAAGCTATAATAAGGGACCAGAGGCAGGCCAAAGGACAGAATCTGTGATGACTTTAGTACCATAGGGGGAAAAATAAAAATGGACTGTCTTCAGAATTTGCTGAACAGATAGATGTCAATTCCATTTGCTACTTCACAAATCATTGTAAAGGATAATTGCTCCTCCAACAAGGTGACACAGAGAAAGATGAAACTGCTGTCCAAAGCGGGTTTTTTTTTTTTCATAGCCAAGCAGCTGAGAATTGCTACTTGGAAAGTCACTATCAGATTAAGGATCATAATATCAAAGCTGAGTCTGGAAGAGAATCTGGGACATCGCCATGGCCTGGCCAGCTCAAAAGGGGATACTGGGGAAAAGAAAAAAGAATGATCTACATCCACTGAGCAATTTGTATCGTGAACATAAAGAAAAGCATATAAAAAATGAAGTGTACTTTCTTACAAAACATGTTCCTGAAAATGTGTCAAGTGTCTGAAGGTTAAACTGAAATGTAAATTTGGAAGGGGATAGGTGAAAGAAGTGGGGACTCTAATCCATGATTGCCAGCCAGCACAGCAAAGTACTTATTTACTCCTTCTGTGTGTATGTGTGGGGGTGTGGGGGTGGGGCGGGGGCGGGGTGGTAGTCCTCCCAAACTCCTGTTTCCTAGCAACTGGCATCTAGGAAAGAATCTTTGCAAAGGCCAGGGGTGCCTCACCCAGGTAAACATCTAAGTATTTCCATGGGGGTGGCCATTCTAAGAGCTGATGATATCAGCCTACTACAAACAGCTGCTACTTCAGTGGAGACTCACCCTGTATAATTAATAGTGAAGTAGTTCAAGCATGATTATTCTGCTCATCTTAAAACAATTTTTACTATGTGAAGGATTTATAGTTGTACAAATGCATAGTGGGAAAAATGTGAATCATGCAAAACTTCAACACTTAGAGTAAAACAAGTTAATAAATTAATAAGCTGTAATTATTGACCCTTCAAATAGAAACATGATCGACGCACATACATATCAAAAAATAAAATGGTATTTCTTGAAACATTTGCAGTGGGTCTCTACATGAACTAATCATGAAGCCTAACATTTTTTCTTCTATTAACTTTAGAAAGCTCTTTTCCCAGAAACATTAACTTGTGTTCTATTATGTCCAAGAAGTCACAGATCATAGAATAAGTGCTCTAGGTGCTCTATACTTGTGTTCTTATCCAGGAGTGATGTCTAAATTTTTGGTGTCATGATTATGGGGGATGGAGGAACAGTTCAAGCACCTAGTGGGTATTGGCAAGAGATGCAGTTAAACATCGTATAATGTATAGGTCAGTCCCCCACAACAAAAAATTATTTGTTCAAAAATATTAATGGTTCTCAGATGAAGAAATCTTGCTCTATACATAAAAAGATGATAGGTAGATAATATTCTTTTGTAAAAACATTAAAACAAAAACTTTTTTAAGCCTCAAATAGAATGCTAATATATTATTAGAATATTAAGATTGTCAACTTGAAATAAGAAAAGATTAAAAAATGCACAAGTTGGTGTTGTTTTACTCCAGAGAAGTTTTCTCCATTCATATGCCAAAAGCAATTACCATATTCCTGAATGCTAATTAGACTGGCACAGGTTCCAACTTATCTACAGATGGCAACTTAAATGAGAGTTAATTTTTAAACAAAATTTAAAATTTTGTAGGTTTAAATTTATTTAAAGCTGTGACATCATCTGTTAATATATGCACTATAATAATGATCCCACTTCTGTCACATACCAGGGTTGGACAAATGGCAAGAACAGGGCAGGTTTCCTAAGCCATATGTAAAAATCACATTTCTGGAACGCCTACCCTGGAGACTCACATTAAGTTGGGGGAAGAATATGTCTGAGAAGTATTTTATCACCACTTTTCTCCCTCTTTCTCTCACACCACATACACACATGCATGCACAGAGCTTTTCCTCAAGTGACAAGAACCCTGAACTGGAAGCCAAATCTCCTTCATGGTAGTCCTAAAACAGTACTCATTAATTAAGTGATCGTGATCAGTTCCATAACCGCCAGTGCCTCTGTTTATCCATCTGCAGTATGAATTCCTAGAATTATTTTATATTATTGCTCAGCAAGAATCCCTTTGAGAATACCAAAACTTGGACTCTCTTCCCCCAAAATGCATTTGATACATACATTTTCAAGATTGTTCTTCAAACTCATTTATGAATTTACTAGGAATCAGCTGACCACTGATTAACGGCCTCTGTATTAAACCAGGTCTTCATGTCATTTTCAATTCTCTAAAAAGTTTTAGCTAGAGAACATGAAGAAGAAGAAAAGCAGAGCCCTCTCACCCATGGATAGCCTGGCTTCTGATCATTGTCAAAAATAAGGTCACATGGGACAGTCAGCAAAGGACATTCTCAAGGAATGGAGATGGGCATTTCTATTTCAAGGAGTGACACAAAATCAACCCTCAAAATTCTATTGCTTAAAATCATTTCCATTAGAATAGAAAAAAATGCTATTAGTCTCAAAATAGAACAGATAGAAACATTTGAAATTTGCAAAGATTTTTTTAAATGTCCTATTGGAAAGAACACAAAATGAAATGGTTATCACAGCCAAAACTTGTTTCTAAGTGTTCTGACAATTTCTATGTGCCTTTATTATGCTAACAAGGAGAAAGTTACACAAGGCAGTCCTTGGATTATAATTCTCAGTTACCCTTACACAATGTAAAGAAGTAAAAGATGATCCGATCCAATATGAATTATTCTCAATTAAGATTATACATCAAACTGCATGTAACTGACCACAAAATAAAGCAGAAAGCCAACATTCAACAGGTTCGGCTTCTAAGAGTTCATTTCCCTCTTTGGTATGAGCAAAAATAAAAATAAACAGAAAAAAATAAGCCCACTTCATGGACAAAGTAGAGAAAATACTTCCATTTACCAAATTTTTTAATTGCACACAGGTCCAGGTTCCAGGTGTACATACCTTTTGCTAATGCCCGTAGACTGTAAATCATTTCCTTCAGTCTGATTAGGCCAACTTAGCACACATGTTATCCCTGGACGAGAAAAGGTTTATTGGTTTAAACCAATCATTTATAGCAGACAGACAGATGTGGGAGATCATCCACAACACGTCTAGGAAACTGTGAGCCATTTATACATAAAGACTATACTTTGGTCACTATTATTAATTTGAATTAAAAGCAATTTCTTAACAAAATTCTGTGTCATTTATGCTCCATATAACTGCTTGCCTCTTTCTTCAGAATAATATTAACAGTTGAAAGAGTGATGTGTCATTTCTAGAATGTGCTTTCAATAAGCAAAGATCACTATTTTCTCCCTGCATCTCATTGGCAAAATGGACTTTGAACATCCCAAAGCCCTGACATTATAGGGCAAATCTGTGGGTCAGTAAAGTTTTTCTGTGAAGGGCCAGAGAATAAAAGTTTTTGGCTTTGTGGGCCACATGTGGTCTTTGTTATCTATTCACCTTTTTTTCTAACAATCCTTTTATAATGAAAAAAACATTCTTCATTCAAAGACCATACAAAACACAGGCTCCCATCTGAATTTAGGTAATGTGCTGTAATTTGTCCATCTTGTAGGAAAGACAGTACTGAGTTCAAAGACTGAGTGCAGCGGTATATGACATAACATTCATTTCATATTCCCCAGCTGATGAGTCAGCTGGGATTCTCAGTGCTAAAAGCTGGATGGTCAGTCACCTTAATAAATAAAGGAAGAGGCCAAAAGACAGCTACCATTCATGGGTTGAGCATCTAATGGAAAAGTACGGAGAGGAGAAGATGGGCAAGGTGTTATTTAGAAGGCTTTTAGAGTTAGATCCCTGTAACCTAATGAACTCAGACTGGATCCTCCTATCGCAGTCTGTGGTTGTTAAAGTTACTCATTTGTCATGCTTGGTAAAACTTGGGGAAGAGAGGGGTAGAGAAGTCCCATACAAAGTAAGGGATCCAGAAAAACCATACACGCTAAATGGTAACTAAAGAGCAAGGACAGTGACATATTCTCCAAAAAAAAGAGCTTGAGGATTGCCACTAAACTTGTCAACAAGAAAGGTGGTATGAGCATATGGACACCACCCCCAGGTGCTGCTGGGTCCATTTTCTCTTCTGTGTCTTTTGTTATTTTTTCCCCTCTCTCTTTGATGTGAATTGGCAACATACCAAAAAGAGCCCATTCCTTGTTTCTCTTGGTAAAGGAATGAGGCAGATGGTGTCAGAAGCTAATGTGGCAGGGAAATACAGATCACAGCTTAGTTTGTGTGAGACTTGAAAAAGATCTGTTTAAAAGCATGTTGGGTTGGGAGGCAAGCATGGTGAGGGCAGGGTGCCAGAGAGAGACAGAAAGAGAGAGATGTTAGGAACCTATAATGTCTCATTCTAAGGAGGAAATCATTTCAAGGCAGAATTTTTCACAATACATAATTTCAATACAATATTGTAACAAGGTCAATAGATTCAAAATGGTCAATATCAAAATCAACACTAAGTAGCAGAACAGAAATCTCACCCAGCATAAGAGCAGGAAATGTCCTAACAAGATGGATTGGGACAGCTAAGTTAAAAAAAGCTACAAGGCAAAAGGGGCCTTGCATGAATCTCAGACACGGTATTTCTGTATTTCCATGAGGGCATTCTATTCCTTAAGAAACATCCCCCACGGTCTCACTTATTTACACAATTTTCTTAAGAGGTCTATGGGAAAGGAATGTTAACACCCATTTCACAGATAGCAGGATTCAGTATTTCCTGAGAGTCACATCTTAGAAAAGTGATGACATTGGGAACACAATCAGTGCCCCCATCTACAAAACCATCCATGCTGGAAGAGCATATAAAAGAAAGAAATGCAAGCCAGCTATTAGGCTGGGAAATATATTAATAGGCCTGAAGTTAAACATTGGAATTATTAGAGTAAACAGGATGAGGAAATGAAGGATACAAGATGTCATTTAGGACAGAACTCTGAAAATGGAATTGCAAGGTGACTATATCTAGGCAAATTCCTAACAGAATTAAGGCAGAGAAACCACCAATCAAACTGCATGTTGTTTAAAAATGTCACTAAGCTGGGTCACAAGGCCTATATTGGCCAACACACCTGGTATGCAAAAATGCATGAGAATCGCCCTGAGCTGAGGAAACAGCATCAGGGGATAATGAGGCACCCCCATGGGCTTTTGCCCTACATTCAGCACCTGCCTGCAACTCAGTTCCCCCAGAAGCCAGTGGGGGCTCTGAGCAGGAAGCAGCAGGCAATGGCCTGGGAAATCAGTCAGAGGATGGCCCAGGAGGGGCAATTACTCTGGAAAAACTCTCAGGGGCCTCCTTCTCTTGAGAGCTCTTGAAGAAATTGGTAGCTTAACACAAAACAGAAAGTATCTACTCTTCCCCAAATTCATTTCTCTGTCCATACTGAACTCTGACACCAAGCAGTAATCACTCCCTAGTTTCAACTTGTGCGTGCTATTTGAAGCTATGTTAAGTATTTCTGGTGCTGAAAAGGATAAATCCTTCCAGGTGCTCAGAGTCCAGTGGTATGCTGGTAAAGCTTAACAGCTCTGTACCATCTGTGGTTGGCCAGTAACCCCACTGTGGCCAATGTCAAGCTACAAACCCCTTAAAAAATTCCTGAAGACTAGTGCTTCAGTCCTGGTAGGAGCCCACTCCAGTGCACCACTGATTAAGATCTATGCCTAAGGCAGTGACGTTCAGGAAAAAGTAGCTCTGACTCTTGGGGGTATGGGCATCCAATTGCAAAGCACTAAATTAATTTCACGGTTTCCCTATGCTCACATTTTCTTCTTTCCAATGGCCGTAAGTCCATGAAGATTCACAGCTACCTCCAGAGATATCAATTTTGCTGGTCTGGAAGCTCCAGTAGACTTCACTTTTAAAGCCCAAGTACTGTGTCTAGCACAGAATAGGTACTCTACACAAGTGCTTAGTGATTGACAGATGATGGATTTCTTTGCCTGCCTTTCCCCTTTTGACCTCCCTCAACACATATGGACAAAGGTTGTTTGAGGAGGGTTTTGGTAAGGGTTCAGAACCATGGCAGAAGGAGAATTAAAGCCATCCATCCTAGACCCCAATTCTCTCTCTGCAAACTGAGATGAGGATGCTGATGGTAATTGCATTGTGCATGACCAGCGTACACTGAGGCAGTGACTCCATTCACTTCCACAGCTTAAAGGAAGGTTCCCATTTTAAACTAATATAGTCCCATGAGAACATTGAGGAAACATAAAATTTTGCAGGATGAAGGGATTTTAAAAGTCTTTGAGTAAAAGGCAGTTATACTTAGCCAAGTAAACTGAGAAATCAAGTGATTTGCTTAGCTCTCTGCATAAATGTCTCATTCTCATCTTTTAAATCTCAGCTAAATTATCAACTCCCTAAATATACTTACACAAGCACACACACTCTCAGGGTCACCCCTTAGCTTATCATCCTGTTTACCTGTGTGGAAAGTATCACCATATATAATCACCATAGACACTTTTTCTCTGTGATCTATTTCATTCTAATAAAACATGAGTCCCAGGCAAGTGATAACTCCCTCTGTGTTGTTCACACCTGTAAACTCAGCTCCTATCATAATATCCGGCAAAATTAGGTTCTCAATAAATATTTGTTGAGTAAGTGAATGAATGGAATAGCATATTAAAAAGTAATATCTTAATATCCTGGTGTTTATTGGATTGTTATTATCTTTACTTCTACTTCCTTCACAACTGAACCTAAAAACAAGTTGACAAGAATTGAAAACTGAAAAACAGAATACCAATTTTTAAAACAACCCATTCATACCTAGAAAGATATTTTTTTCTCAGCTATCTGGCTTGCCTCATTCAGAGAGAGACAGCCAATGTTTTGTGCAAATCAGGCTGAGTCCTCCTAATACAGTCTTACTGAAAGTTTATCCCAGGTAAACAAGCTCTAAGAGAATTTGCCATCAGGAAGCCATTAAGAAGATGTCTTCTCTGAAGGAATATATAAACTTAAACTGGACTTAAAAGCACTTAAGGATTTTTGTTAAAACTAAATAGAGCAGATTATGTCTACCAAATAAAAACACCCAACAAATAAACGTATTTGCAGTTAATCTTATTCATGGTATCCATGTGAGAAAAACTTAGGTTTAATTTAACTATAACCAATCAAGGTTTCATGTCAACCAAATAATCTTTCAAAATAGTACCATAAAGTATATAATTAACAGTATTGGATATTGCGGTACAAAGATGTTTTGAAAGTGAATTTTATGATTTCTTATTGTAGAGACTTACATTCTCTGTTCTAGGGATTTTTTCCCCTTACCAAGTAACTTAGAGTATGTCCTTCAGCTTTGTTAGATAATTTTAGCAGTTTGCTCTTCTATCATATCTATGGGCCAGAAATAGAAAAATGATCAAATAGTTGCATCCCTCCTCTATTCACAATTATTTTAAATTATTTTCATTTAAAATTTAATTTTTTTGTAAGATTGGGTTTTGTTTTATTTAATCCTCTTAAAAACTAGGTATTGCAGTGCCATCCTTTGGAATCCTGTAAACTCAGGTAACTGTATCTATCCCAAGAGGAGAAAAAAATGACTTTGCTTCAGATAGCTTTTTAGATAATTTCAAAAGTGACTTGTTTTCCTTAGGAAGCTTTGAGGACATTTTTTTCTTTTTCTTTTTGCAGGAGGTGGGGGAGGGGAGGGGCTCCTTTTAGAGACATGGGATAAGACATCCCAGGGGCCATTTAGAAAAGAGAGAATAGGAGCTTCTTTATTTTTATAGACACAAAGCCTGGGCAGCTAATGGGCTTCAGATGTGAATCACTACGTAGATCTCTGATAATTAATTAGATTTGTGGCCTAGTTATAGAAAAGCATCAGAATGAAATAGATCCTGAGCTAACCTGTTTTTAGTTGTGTTTGAGCACCACCTAAGCACAGAGCTGGAAAAAGCCTTAACCTTGTTATCCAAGCCTCACTTTGCTGACTGTCCAGTACCTTTGCTAAGAGATTTATGCATTTGTAAATGAAAGACACTGGAATAGGGAAAGAGGGTTTGGTGGAAGAAGCTGGAGATCCAGAGCGAGAAACTCTCAGGACCCCCACAAATTAAGTAAATATCCTGACTCTATTTCACTCATGTAAAAATGTGGTGGCATTTGCCTGGCAGAATTACTGTGAGAATTAAATAAGGTACAACAAAGCTGCCAACTCAAAAATCAATAAATGATAGTCCCCTCCCCTGCCCTTTGCACAAGATCTAATTAGGAGGAACCTGCAGCAAAGGGATGAAAGGGCTTGCCTCTTAGGCTGGTGTAAAGTCACCCCAGAGCCACCATGGGCAGTGCTTCCTCACAGGTAAGCTCTATGGAACACCATGTTGATTTCATGCTCTACTGTCACCATTTTGAAATCTTTAATAATTTTGAACAGGGGACTTCTCATTTTCACCTTCCACTGGACCCGACAAGTTACAGCGCTGGTCCTGCTTCCCCAGAGCAGGGATTCAAGCGGCTCATGCTTCCTGTCCTGCTCTCGCAGGCAGGGCCCCAGCTAAACACTGCTCTGCAGAAGGACCTCCAACTGATAACTCTCAAACAGAAGAGAAAGGTCATCATAAGTGCCCAGTCATCTCAACTCCTGCTGTTCTTACCGCCCCATCGCCTTCTTTGGAGTTGGTCTTAATTTAAGATTGGGCTGAAATTGAGTTTAAATTTATGTATTAACTGAAAATGCTCACTGTCTGGCTTAAAACCTTAAGGAGTTAGTAAGGTGGGAAATGAAGAGTTAAATTACTCCAGGAACATGAGTCCAAAACCCCTAGAAGACTGTTGCATAAATTCTTATAATTAATGTCTTAATCTTGGTGTAATGAGTTGACACAAGTCAGAGACAAATGACTTTTAGCAGAACACTAGTGTTCCAGAAGCTGAAAACAAATGCCCAAATAAAATGAACTATTTTTAGATGTATATGTACTGCTTAATATCACTTACTTAAAACCTCACTGTCTCACAACCTCACTTATTCAAAGTTCCACCAGTAGTGTAAGAAGTGGAGTAAAAATGACCCTTAAAACTACAGTGTGGGAAAACAAAACCATTAGACTTTAATAACATTACTCCAAGGAGTTATCCTCATATGATCATTTAAGGTCTTTTAATTCCTTTTATAAACACAGTACCATGGAGGGGGCTCTGATTCCCAAACTCAGTTGACTAAATTTACAAATTAGACCAGGAGAGGCTGCTTAAGCAGTATGCTGGCATCCAGGAGAGACTACCACCAATGGCGAATGTGGAGGAAAAACACAGGTACATACGCAGGTATGAGCATACATATTTACACACACTCTATCATGCCATTGAAAGTCATACACATAAAAACAGGAGCATCACTTATCACAGTGGACGACAGCCTCATGCCTTGTAGTTGTCAAGGATAAAAATGTCTCCTTCATAGCTGTTATTTACCATTGCCTGGCATGATTGTAAGCATTTCACATGTATTGTTTCTGATACACATATCAACTGTTTGTGGTGGGTATTATTGTCTCCATTTTACAGAAAAGACTGAACCAACATTCCAAAATGGTTAAAGTTTATCCAAGATTACACAGCTACTAGATATAGAATAAAAGTGTGCTCACAGTAGTGGCTCTCTCCAAAGGTGTACTTTTAATTAAACACCCCAAATTAAAGACTACTAAATGATTTTCAGAATGATGATCCGAGTAACTAAGGGGATGTTAAGTATGCCCATTTTATTCCATTTAAGGAGGTGAACAGTACATTTTAGAAAGATAATATTCCAAAGAGATTATCATCATTATTTTTTTTTTAGTGATACTTGGAGTTTTAATCTCCAGCTATTTGTTAAAATAAGGTGTAGAATACACTTCCAAAGAGTTCAGATAAATAGAAAATGAATATCATCTTTCTGACAGTGCTATAGCAGAAATGAATAACCAAATTAAAAGTAGAAGTAGGCAATATTACAGAACTCAAAATCATCAAAAAATATATTTCTTTTACAGGGAAATTCCTAATTAATTTGTTCTCAATTAAAGTATGAACTACAGGCAGAGATTGATACATAAAGACATTTATTTCAGTGTAATTTACAATACTAAAATTTTGAAACAAATTAAAGGATTGATTAAATCACAGTAGATACAAGATATTATGTTGTTTTAAAATGGCATTAGAAAATGTTTAATATACTGAAAATGAATATAATAGAACATTAAATATTAAGGCTTCAAATAATATATATGCAGTAGGGTTGCCATTCATGATGTTTGCCAGGTATTAGCAGCTGTCCCACTTTCTAGAAAGTTATAGGACTGATATTTCTTGTGTTTGGATGGGACCATGCAAGGAGTGCTGGCACTTCCTTGCCAGCTAAGACCCCTGCCTCTTTTTTTTTTCCACT
Source organism: Smutsia gigantea (assembly GCA_032199065.1). NCBI lineage: Eukaryota > Metazoa > Chordata > Mammalia > Pholidota > Manidae > Smutsia > Smutsia gigantea. Next base: position 36,457 of record JAVSCE010001313.1, on the reverse strand, counting down.
TATTGCAGCAATTGTCAAATTTAAAACGGTGGTTGCACAATCAGCTTACATACCAGAATAATTTTTATTACTGAAATCTACCAAGCTTCAAATTTGAGAGGCTATCTTTCATAGTTTCATTTGTCCATTCATTAAAAAAGAAAAACACATATTAAACACTTGCTGTGCATGAGGCATTATTCTAAGCACTGGGTGCCTAGTAATAAACATGTAGATTCTCAGGAAGCTTACATGCTAGCAGAGGAAATTAAACAGTAAACAACAAAACAAATAAATAGATGTCAAATAATTATAAAATTAAGGAGATGATACTCTCCTACGGAAAAAGATTTAGATTGATTGTAATGGATTTTCATGTTACTTATACCAAATAGGAGTTTCAGATTGACTACAGATCTGGGATGATTTACAGTATACTCAACAACCCATAATTATATAGGGACATACATCAAATAGAAATGATGTTTTCAGTAATGGAAAATACTACTCTAGTTTTCTAAACTAGTTTTCAGAGAGTCAATATAATGTCAGGACTCAAAATTCATCCATGTTTGTATACACTCAAGCTCATACATACTTTAGAAATGCTTACAGCTGACCCAAATAAAATATTGGGAATGCATATATATAACCTATAGGTGATTCCTTTTTTACTTACTGCTGAACTGTGTTTCAACCCATGTGAAAAATTAATCTTTTAAATTTAGGTCACTTTTATATTGCTAAGTAGTTCCTAATATGCTAAATCCCAAGATAAATGTTTTTCTATTTCAATTCTCAAAGCCAACAACATGATCCAATAGATCTGCAACAAGGTGCTTCACATCTGTCTTTAATGTCATACAAGATTCTCTTGTGGTCAAGATTTATAGGAAATAGAATCTTAGAAAATGTAGGTCCAACATTGCCAAGTTCACGTGCTACAAAAATATCACAGCTAATTGAAGCAAAAACAACTATGTATTGTTAGGGTTATACTATCATCAGAGAAACATATGTGATACCACCACCACAAAGGGCAGAAGATGGGTAAATAGAAATTATTTTATTGCACTGGGAGTGATAAAGCACTAACTTAAGATAGAATGTAATAATTTTAGGATGCTTAACATAATATCTAGGGTAACCAAGAAAGTTTAATTGAATGCCGTGGCATAATTGAAACATAAGATATAAATGGATCATAGAATTATTTGATAAATTTTTTAGAGGCTGAAAATTATGGATGAATAAGGATAAGATGAGACAAAAGAAAACAAACAGCATGATGGTAAACTTAAACCCAAGTATATCTGTCATTATTTTAAATACAAAGAGATTTAATTAAAAGAACATATGGTTAGATAGGTAAGAAAAAAAAATCAAGTCTACCTCTCTACTTTTTGTAAGAGATTCACTATAAACAAAATGCCATAGAAAATTAAACAATAAAAACAGAAATCCAAAGAAAACTACTGCAGCTTTATTAATTTCAGGTGAAAAAAAAAAAGACTCCAAAAGGAGAAATATTAAAAATATAGAGAGAGGTTTCATTTTGGCAAAAATATAAATAAACATAACTAAAGAATCATAAATCAAAATATAAACAAAAATTTGACAGAAATAAAGGGAGAACTAGATAAATCCACAATTACAGTTGGATATTTTAATAAACCTCCCTTAATAAATGATAGAAGCAAACACAAGCCATTACAGATACAGGAGACGTGAACAATACTATTAGCCAATTCAGTTTAACTGTTTCTTAGAACACTATGCCCAAAAACCACAGACCACACATTATTCTTAAGCGCATATAAACCATGTATTAATAAACAGGCCATATGCTGGGTTATAAAGCAAATATTATCAAAGTATTTATTTACACCATAAATGGTCTTTGACTAGGTAGGAATCAAACTGACCTGGAAATCAGAAAATAAAAGGTAACTGAAAAATTCCCCAACTATTTTGAATTTAAGCAATTAATAAGAAAATCAATAGAAAGTGGAGAGAACACTTGAAAATCCCTTTAACAAGAGCATATCCAAATAACCCAAGTAGCTAATAATCGCACAGATCAGGAGCTAAATGTCATAACTCACTAGAGAAATAGAAATTAAAAACACCCACACCCACTGGAATGGTTAAAATTGGAAAGACTGACTACACCAAGTGCATCAAAGCTACAAATTCTGCTGCATTATTAGTGGTAACATAAGGTGGTAAAACAACTGTGGAGACCAGCATCATTTACTGAAGTAATTCCAATCCTAGATACATACCCAAGAGAAATGAATGTATTTACTTACAAAGACATAAACCAAAACGTTCACAGGATCTTCATTTAAATGACCCAAAACTGACAGAATAAAAGTACTAACAAATAGAATAGATAAATAAATTGGATATACAAATTTTATATTACACAACAGTTAGAAGAAAAAAGAACTGACTGCAACATGCAAGAGCATAGATGCAATAGCTACATTGTACAGGCATTGTGTTGAACAAAATAAGCCAGACACAAAAGATTCCATATAATATGATTTAACATATATGAATTTCAAGAAAGGGCATAACAAACTTAAAGCAACAAAAGCTAGAACAGTGGTTCCTTTAAGGAGTACTGATAGGGAAGGGAGCCGAAGGGAGCCTTTTTAGGTGCTGGAAGTATATATCCTGATCTTGCATCTAGTAAAATGTGTGTATACATATTTAAACATTCACTAAAGCAAACACTTGAAATCGCTGCATTTTATGCTCTTTCCTAATGTAAATTTTACCTCATTAAGTAAGGAAAAGAGGAAGTAGAGATATAAATTATCTGACCATTTACAACTAGATTTTTATACATTTCCAATGTCAATTCTTTTAAGGATGGTTGGTTTTCTAACAGAAACTCTCTGCTCCATCCTGTGTGGTTAAGCATCTGTGACCCTCCAAGCACAATAAAATTAGCACAAATGTAACATTTGTGTTGTCTACCAACTGCTTCACTGCCATTAACCTAGTAGAAAATGTCACCAAGGACCATCACAAACCTTTATTTTCTTAATGTTACTGTATCTTTAAGTGTATATTATCATGAAACAGCCATATGCCTGTATATAATTCTATAGCAGGAATTTCACCTTCATGTACTGAGAGCACTTTGCTTTTTATGAGTCTTTTAGTACAGCTTGAGTATACATATATAATAATATCTACGGGAGGAAACAATTTATCAATTTCTAGATCTCAGTTCTTTAAATACTTTAGGAAACCCCAGATTTATTTTCTGTAGGGTGAAAGGGGTTGCTTACTTTAAAAGAATTGTATGTAATTTTGACAATTATTATAAGAATTGCCAAATGGCGCTTGACTATGCTCTAGTGTATTTGAAAATTAAAGGCGATTAAGTCAGGGCTTTCATTTTTTATTTATTTCATTAATTAAGAATATCACTTTTCAATCATGGAGAATACAGAATGTTGTAGGGAAGCAAAACTATACCTTTACACCTTCTTAGCATCTCCTTCTGGGCCTGAAAACTAAATTGGCATAAGATAGATTAAAAAGAGAAAATCATACAGATTTTTCCATGTACATGGGAGTCCATGTAGGAAAATGAAGACCAGTCTAGGTGGATAGGTGGAAAACCCTAAACACTTATCAAGTAGGCTGACCAAAGAGTGGCAGTTGTAGAAAAGAAACTAAAAACTGTGGAGAGGCTAAAAGAGGGCAAGAGTTATTTTAATAATGTTCATACAAATTTCTCTCAACATTGACTCCCAACCTCTGGTGACAAATTTCTTCCCTCCCCATATGTGGAGGGCACAATGTCCTTTTTGTATCTGTGTTTTTCATATGTCTTTGGCTTAAAATAATCCTTATGCCAAAGTGATATATTTTGGGTGGCATATTCTTCAACATTATATAGGTACTCTAACCTAATAGTAACAGAGTTTAAGAAATAATTTGTAAATATGAATAGCCATCTTAGTTACTATTTCCTTTCTAAATAAATTAAATCATTTAGTTGCTGAAAAGTTTTGTTTTGTTTTGTGTACTTATCAGTTGTATTATACTCATATTTAATAACATGCATTTAGTAACATGGTATTTCTCATTATTTCTAAATCCACATACAAATATGACTGAATAAAACAGGAAACAGTTCAGAAAAGGAATGCAGGGGTTTCATTCAGCTTAAAATTTTTTAATAAAATAATGGCAAAGATCAAGGATAAAGACAGACTTTTAATAGCAGCCAGAGAGAGAAAAAAGATTTCATACAAAGGAAAACCCATCAGTCTATCTATCTTCAGACTTCTCAACAGAAACCTTACAGGCCAGAAGGGAGTGGCATGATATATTTAATACAATGAAGCCGAAGGGTCTTGAACCAAGAATACACTACCTGGCATGGTTATCATTTAAATTTGAAGGCAGGATTAAACAATTTTCAGATAAGCAAAAGCTGAGAGAAATTACCTCCCACAAACCACCGCTACAGTGCATTTTGGAGGGACTCCTATAGATGGAAGTATTCCTAAGGCTAAATAGACATCACCCAAGGGATAGACAAAGAGTACAGAATATGATTCATAACATACAAAGAATGGAGGAGGAAGAAAAAGGAGGAAAAAAAAAAGAACCTTTAGGTTGTGTTTGTAATAGCATATGAAGTGAGTTAAATTAGACTGTTAGATAGTAAGGGAATTATTACCCTTGAACCTTTGGTAACCACGAATCTAAGGCCTGCAATGGCAATAAGTACATATGTATCAAAAATCACCCTAAATGTAAATGGTCTGAATTCACCAATCAAAAGACATAGTCACTGAATGGATTAAAAAACGGGACCCATCTATATGCTGCCTACAAGGAAGTCATTTCAAACCTAAAGACATACACAGACTGAGAGTAAAGAGATGGAAAAAGATATTTCATGCAACCAATAGGGAGAAAAAAGCAGGAGTTGCAGTACTTGTATCAGACAAAATAGACTTCAAAACAAAGAAAGTCACAAAGACAAAGAGGACATTACATAATGATAAAAGGGTCAGTCCAACAAGAGGATATACCTATTATAAATATCTATGCACTCAACACAGGATCGCTTACATATGTGAAACAAATACTAACAGAATTAAAGTGGGAAATAGAATGCAATGCATTCATTTTAGGAGACTTCAACACACCACTCACTCCAAAGGACAGATCAACCAGACAGAAAATAAAGAGACATAGGCACTGAACAACATATTAGAACAAATGGACCTAAAGGACATCTACAGAACACTCCATCCAAAGCAACAGGATACACTTTCTTCTCAAGGGCACATGGAACATTTTCAAGAATAGATCATATACTAGGCCGCAAAAAGAACCTCAGTAAATTCAAAAAGATTGAAATTGTACCAACCAGCTTCTCAGATCACAAAGGTATGAAACTAGAAATAAATTACATAAAGAAAACGAAAAAGCCCACAAACACATGGAGGCTTAATAACATGCTCCTAAATAATCAATGGATCAATGACAAAATAAAAACAGAGATCAAGCAATATATGGAGACAAATGACAACAATAATTCAACACCACAAAATCTGTGGGATGCATCGAAAGCCATGCTATGAGGGAAATATATTGCCATACAGGCCTACCTCAGGAAAGAAGAACAACCACAAATGAACAGTCTAAACTCACAACTAATGAAACTAGAAAAGGAAGAACAAATGAGGCCCAAAGTCAGTAGAAGGAGAGACATAACGATGAAATCAGAAATAAATAAAATTGAGAAGAATAGAAAGAATCAATGAAAGAAAGAGCGCATTCTTTGAGAAAATAAACAAAATAGATAAACCCTTAGCCAGACTTATCAAGAAAAAAGAGAGCCTACATAAAAAGAATCAGAAATGAGAAAGGAAAAATGACTACGGACACAACAGAAATACAAAGAATTATGAGAGAATACTACGAAAAATTATATGGTAACAAACTGGATAACCTAGAAGAAATGGACAACTTTATAGAAAAATACAACCTTACAAGGTTGACCCGGGAAGAAACAGAAAATCTAAATAGACCAATTACCACCAAAGAAATTGAACTGAAAATCAAAAAACTACCTAAGAACAAAACACCTGGTCAAGATGCTTTCACTGCTGAATTTTATCCAACATTTAGTGAAGACCTAGTACCCATCCTCATTAAAGTTTTCCAAAAAGTAGAAGAGGGAATACTGCCACACTCATTCTACGAGGCAAACATCACTCTAATACCAAAACCAGGCAAAGACACCACAAAAAAAGAAAATTAAAGACCAACATCCCTGATGAACATAGATGCAAAAACACTCAACAAAATATTAGCAAACCGAACTCAAAAATACATAAAAAAGATCATCCATCATGATCAAGTGGGATTTATCCCGGGGATGCAAGAATGGTACAACATTAGAAAATCCATCAACATCATCCACTACATCAGCAAAAAGAAGGACAAAAATCACATGATCATCTCCATAGATGCTGAAAAAACATTCCACAAAATTCAACATCCATTCATGATAAAAACTCTTAACAAAATGGGTATAGAGGGCAAGTACCTCAACATAATAAAGGCCATATATGACAAACCCACAGCCAACATTGTACTTAACAGCGAGAAGCTGAAAGCTTTTCCTTTAAGGTTGGGAACAAGACAAGGATGACCACTCTCCCACTTTTATTCAACATAGTTCTGGACGTCTTGGCTCAGCAATCAGACAACACAAAGAAATAAAAGGCATCCAGATTGGAAAGGAAGAAGTCAAACTGTCCCTGTTTGCAGATGACATGATATCGTACATAAAAAGCCCTAAAGAATCCACTCCAACACTACTAAATCTAATATCTGAATTTAGCAAAGTTGTGGGATACAAAATTAATACACAGAAATCTGTTGCATTCCTATACACTAATGGTGAACTAGGAGAAAGAGAAATCAGGAAAACAATTACATTTACAACTGCATCAAAAAGGATAAAATACCTAGGAATAAACCTAACCGAGGAAGTCAAAGACCTATACCCTGAAAACTACAAGACACTCTTAAGAGACATTAAAGAGGACAGTAGTAAATGGAAATTCATCCCATGCTCTTGGCTAGGAAGAATTAATATTGTCAAAATGGCCATCCTGCCTAAAGCATTCTACAGATTCAATGCAATCTCTATCAAAATACCAACAGCATTCTTCAATGAAGTAGAGCAAATAGTTCTAAAATTCATGTGGAATGACAAAAGACCCGAATAGCTAAAGCTATCCTGAGAAGGAAAAATAAAGCAGGGGGAATTATGCTCCCTGACTTCAAGCTCTCCTACAAAGCCACAGTAATGAAGACAATTTGGTACTGCCACAAGAGCAGACCCATAGACCAGTGGAACAGAATAGAGAGTCCAGATATTAACCCAAGCATATATGGTCTATTAATATATGATAAAGGAGCCATGGATATACAATGGGGAATTGACAGCCTCTTCAACAGCTGGCATTGGCAAAACTGGACAGCTACATGTAAGAGAATGAAGCTGGACTACTGTCTAACCCCATACACAAAAGTAAACTCAAAATGGATCAAAGACCTGAATGTAAGTCATGAAACCATAAAACTCTTAGAAAAAAACATAGGAAAAAATCTCTTGGACATAAATATGAGCAACTTCTTCATAAACATATCTCCCCAGACAAGGGAAACAAAAGCAAAAATGAACAAGTGGGATTATATCAAACTGCAAAGCTTCTGTACAGCAAAGGACACCATCAGTAAAACAAAAAGACATCCTACAGTATGGGAGAATATATTCATAAATGACATATCTGATAAGGGGTTGACATCCAAATTATATAAAGAGCTCACACACCTCAACAAACAAAAAGAAAATAAGCCAATTAAAAAATGGGCAGAGTTGCTGAACAGACACTTCTCCAAAGAAGAAATTCAAATGGCCAACAGGCACATGAAAATATGTTCCACATCACTAATCATCAGAGAAATGAAAATTAAACCTCAATGAGATACCACCTCACACCAGTTCGGATGGCCAACATCCAAAAGACAAACAACAAATGTTAGCGAGGATGTGGAGAAAGGGGAACCCTCCTACACTGCTGGTGGGAATGTCAATTTGTTCAACCATTGTGGAAAGCAGTATAAAGGTTCCTCAAAAAACTCAAAATAGAAATACCATTTGACCCAGGAATTCCACTCCTAGGAATTTACCCTTAGAATGCAGCAGTGCAATTTGAAAAAGACATTGGTACCCCTATGTTTATCGCAGCACTATTTACAATAGCCAAGAAATGGAAGCAACCTAAGTGTCCATCAGTAGATGAATGGATAAAGAAGATGTGTACATATACACATGGAATATTATTCAGCCATAAGAAGATAACAAATCCAACCATTTGCAAGAACATGGATGGATCTAGAGGGTCTTATGCTTAGTGAAATAAGTCAGGCGGAGAAAGATAAGTCAAATGATTTCACTCATCTGTAGAGTATAAGAACAAAGGAAAATCTGAAGGAACAAAACTACAGCAGACTCACAGAACTCAAGAATGGACTAACAGTTCCCAAAGGGAAAGGGACTGGGGAGGATGGGTGAGAAGGGAGGGTTAAGGGGGGAAAAGGGGCATTACAATTAGCACACATAATGTAGTTGGGGATGGGACACGGGAAAGGCAGTATTTTCAGAGAAGACAAGTAATGATTCTATAGACTCTTACTACCCTGATGGACAGTGACTGTAGTGGGGTATGTGGGGGGACTTGATAATAGGGGGTCTAGTAACCATAATGTTGTTCAAGTGATTGTACATTAATGATACTAAAATAAAGTGAAAAAATTTTTTAATAAAATTTTCCAATTGAACGTGTTCAAAATGAGCCCTCCTAAAATGTGCTCCTCTAACATGTGGATCATTTTGAGCTAAAGACAATCAACATCCTAAAGAGTCAGGAAGAGCATTTTACCTATGCCCCTTAATTATCACTAGGAATTTAGAGAGAGAGCCTGGTCCAGGAAGAGAGCTGTCAGAGATAACTAAAGACTGTGGGCTGGGTGTGGGGAGCTGGGGGGAGCTAGCTAGGGCTCTTTTGTTCAGACTTGTCTCTGTGTCCCATTGTGGCATGGCATGACATGGCATGACAGAACTTTGTTCACCAAACATTTCCTCTTCCCATCTTCTTGTGAATTGTCTACCTTCCCTTTGAAGCCTGAGACACCTACCCACTTCTACTTAGCTCAGGGTGGTAGGTAAACCTCATCTGCCTGACTGTCTTAGAGCCTCTCATGTCCTCGTGGGGCTCCCATACATTAAAAATTAAATTTATCTCCTTTTCTTCTTATGTCAATTTAATTAGTAGACCATGCAAAAGAACCTAGAAAGGTAGAAGGAAATTTTTTTCCTCTCCAAGACAATTTTCAATTAGGTGCTATGGCAATCAAAAATATAACATAAATCTACATATCTACTCAAGTTTATCAGGGTTTCAATGAGTGACTGTATAAAACCAACTGAAAGGTTTTATAGACTTCCCAAAAAGGGGCCAGGCCACATTATTTTAGGGGCAGAATTCAATTGGCTCTTTAGAAAAGGCCAGGTTTATCTTTCCTGACTTGATGTCCATAATCAGGTTTTCAAATAAGAAAAATTCTAGGCTTATTTCCTCATACTTGGAAAATGGTCTTCAAAACTCACTAGAAAAAGAAAGAAAGTAAATATCTGATAAGCTGTGGAGAGTTCTCCTGTCTCAATAATACCTAGAGTAGTTCAGCCACCAGCTTCATATGAGCTCTTACTCTCTGGAAACAAAAGCGCAGACCTGGGTAACAGGAACCCAAACCCAATCTTATGTGTAAATCATTTGACTGCTTTTGCTAAAAATCATACACACTCATTTTCTTTAATGCAGGCAGATCTAATGTACAATATCATCTAATGTATTTTTTAATTTTCATAGTTCCACTTATAGCAAAAGCATATTACTTGATCATAACAAAATAAAAATGTAACTGGAGTGGAACTAGATTGCAAATTTGAAAATTCTTGATATGTGATTTTGATACTGTAGTTTATAACAGGAACTATATATTTGGTCTTCTCTCACCATTCCTGGCACACAGCTCCTAAAACCCTTATAATATCCTATAAGGACATCTTTCGTTAACATACTTAATTTTTGTTCCTGATTCCTAAAAGAGCTCCTGAGCCATAAAAGTGAAGGAGTCTTTGGTTATTCAGTCCCAAATCCCTTTCATCCACACTTGACTGCATGTTAATGAGGTTATTTTTGGAAAGTTTCTAGATAAACACAGGATGGAGGCTGGCTGCCAGGGGGAACCAACCATATCATTAGAGGGTTAAAACTTTCAGCACCACTTTCTGACTTCTGGGGAAGAGAAAGGTGCTGGAGTTTGAATTGATCACTAAGGCCAATGATATAATCAATTGTACCTACATAATGAAGCTTCCATCAAAATTCATGAACTACAGGGTTCAGAGAACTTCCCAGCTGGTGAACATATGGAGGTGCTGGGAGAATAGCCACCCAGAGAGGTCATGGAAACTCCACACTCCCTCCCATGTACTTTTCCTATATGTCTCTTCCATATGGCTACTCCTGAATAATAAACTAGTAATCTAATAACTTTCCTAAATTCTGTGAGCCACTCTAGCAAATTATGGAACCCAAAGAAAAGGTCATGAGAGCTTCCCATTTATACCCGGTTGGTCCAAAACCCAGGGGCCCCCCTGCAACTATCAACTGGCATCTGAAATGGGGGCTGTCCTGTGGGACTGAGCCCTTAACTTATGGGATAGGACTCTATCTCTACAGAGCATTAGAATTGAATTAATTTGTAGGACACCCAGTTGTCTGAACTTTCAGTGAGTTGCAATCATGGATCACAAATCACCGTAACAAACATAATAGTTATGAAAATACTGTGGCAAGTGCTGTTGGCAAAATGTAGCTGAGAGACTTGCTCAGTGCAGGGTTACCACACTCATTCTGTAAAAAATGCAGTATCTGCAAAGCACAATAAGGTGAGGTATACCTGTACTTCCTAAAATACTATTCTTCAACAGGGGATAGCAAAAGACCAAACAGTAATTATTTTTTGCCTTGCAGGCCACTATTGTATCTATCACAAACTACTTAATTTGCCATTGTAGCACCATAGACCACAAAGAATGGGTGTAAATGTTTCAATAAGACTAAAAGAACAGATGGCAGGATGGATTTAGTTCATGGACCTTTTCTATGATTACTGCTCTAAAATAAAAATCCAAAGGTTAAACACTGTTAAATTGATGGGGATCATTATTATTATTTTTTGCTTGGTATGTGTTTGCTATGGGTTTTCACATGTTTCAATGCTAGTGAGCTGCTATTGATTTCCAATTATAAAATAAGAAAATTAATTTCCACTTATTCCCAACTCTTCTTCACCAAAGTCTGTGTGTTGGTTATACTTATTATAATATTCTACAAACTTCAGCATTAAAACCAAGACTTAATCTCTCTGGTCTCTCTTCCTAACTACCAATTAAGGTGCCCTAAAGTGTTCTTGAAATTGAGAATATCCCCCAAAATACTGTAAAAACACCTATTTGTAAATAAGCAAATACAGAGCTTGCCAGCAAGAAAAGTGCACAAGGCAGGTCTAATTATTTGATGAAGTGACTAAAGAAAGAGAATTTTAATTTCATTGTTTTGGGTTTTTTTCTGGAGCCATTGGGTGCATATCATACTGGAATCCACTGCTTTAATGAAACACCCTAAAACTAACGCCCTGAAATGACTGTCTTCCACTCTCTCCCCCTAATGTAAGGGAGACAGATGTTATGAGTGGGCTAGAAAAAAAAAGAAACAGATATGTGTAAATGAAACAGTCTCAAAATTGGACAAATATTTATAATGAATTTGCAGAAAGGCAAATTAATGAATTGCATGATATGATTTATCACGTATGTGTTGGCCATCTTCACAGGAGTTCACAGATGCATGTCTAGGCTCCCTTGCCCTTGAGTCCATTTTACACTGACCCTCAGAATTCCACCAGAGAAAGTAAGCTGCTCAGGTGGTCCCTCCTTGATATTCCTGCATTTATTGGTTGTCTTCCCCTCACATTCTTTCTTCATTTTTTTGCTCCCCCTGAAGTTCCCTCACCTCCCATATCTCAAAGCAAACATTATTTGTTAGTATGCCCATTTTACAGACCAAGAAACTGAAGCCCAGAGCTTATAAATAACAACTATCTATGAACACAGATTCATAGGTGTCAAGCTGTCAAGCCCTTGCTGTTGGACGTTTTATCTTTTAATGTGCTTTTTTTGCTGTTTACTTTAAGAAGCCACAGGACACAGAGCCCAGCAGTATTAATAAGGAAACCTATTTGTGCTTACTCTATGCCAGGTAAAAGCATCGATCACCTCAGTGAACAGGCACAATAAATCTATGAGGTGGGTACTATCATTAAACATTTTTATGTAAAACACTGAGGCACACACAAAAAATAAATAATTTAAGGTGGTGGTGGTATCAGGACCTGAACGAGCCCATCTGACTCCAGAGTACAGGCTTTGAAAGGCTTCACTCTGCTTCCTCCTTCAGACAGCAGGGCACCAATACTTTTCAAACAAAATCATTTCTTACCTTTTCTGTGCTTCTACACGGCAGCACATGGCAGAAGCGCTGCTGAAGTCCGTGGACATTTTTGGATGAGTCTTTGTCTAATGATGATGCAACAATCATTAGATCTACTTCTTCCTATGATAAGTGCTTTACAAAGTAATGCAACAAACCTCATAGATAGTATTATCTCCATTTTAAAGAAAAAAAACATTGAGGCTTAGATAATTTAAGCAATAGGGTCAGGGGCACACAAATAGTAAGTGGTGATGCCTAGATTTCAATCTACATTGGCCTGAGTCTAGAGCCAGCAACATTTTCATGATTCTTCACTGCTTCATCAGCCTACCTACCCATTTAATGGACTGGCTTTAGGGAATTTTCATTTTGAGCCAGACTTCTCCCTGGGCATTTGTCCCTGTGTAGTTTTCACCACTTGTCAGGACCTCAGTTATCTGATCTCCTCCTCTGTGTAAGCTTTGCTGACTCCATTGTAGTACGAACACTCTCCCAAAAGTGAGTGTCCTGCAGGCCTCCCAGGTTGGTGGGATGGTGGTGAAGAGGGATATTGTACCACTTATTTGCTCATGGACTCTTCCTTTCCCGCCAAAAAATAAAAAACAACCATTATATATTTGTTGGTATATTTTATTTAATGTTACCTCATTTTAAAAACAGAATGACACCATGGCACTTGTCCAACCGAGTGCCATGTTTATCCAAAACCTTAGCGGTTTCTCAGAGTTGTAACTAGGTCTTGGTCTTTTTTTCCAGTTGACTCCTCTTCACTTTTACCTTTCTTCTGTTGCAATGTGGCCCCTCTCTCCCTCCACACACCTAGCCCCCACCTATCCCCCCTCTTTCTTCCCCTCTCCTACACAAACACACCAGCATCCCAAGTCCCTACACACGTTATAATTTTTGCTCTTAAAAGATTTCATTAAATTCACTCACAGGAAAGTATTAGATTCAAAAGCTTTATCTCCTTAGGGCTATTTGTATTTTTAGCCTCAGCTGCAGCTTGCAGAATGAGAAGTTTATCTCACTTAGAGGAATTTCATACATCAATGACCAGCTATTACAGGGAACAGGGTGCCTGTCTTAAAATCCTATACAAACACAGCCTAGCCAGGCTAACAGATAAGGAAGGTTTGAGGGGTATCTCTAGACATATCTTAATAGGCACTGGCCATAGTAATGAATACCTGATGGTTTGTGTCTTAAATATGCACCCTTCTGAAATTCAGACAGTTTCACCAACATTGCAATAAGCAGAGCCTGCACAGTAACTATATCTCTCTCACTTTCTAAACACATTTATCACAACTTGGCAAGACATCACCCACAATTGAATAAACAAAACTAAGATCAGTGTCTGTTCCTCAGGGGTGTTCTGTCTCTGCCAGTAAGAAAATGTCGAGGCTGACACCATTTATTCACAGCACTGATAACCCAGCAACTTTGCTCAGCATCTCTGAGGCTCTGGGGAAAGATTCTTTGATATGGGACCTTGCTTTCAACTCACTGGATTTTTTTGGTCGGACAACAAACAGGCATCTCGTGACAGCCCAGTGCTGGTTCTCTCTTCCTCCCCACCCTCAGAGAGTTGTTCATCTGTAGGTTTGGCGGCTGCCAGTTCTCTGAGCGTCCAGCCAAGTTGCAAACCAGCCCCTTGTTGTTTCTCTCTTATGCAGGAAAATTTGCTTCTATAATTGCCTCAGGGAGGAGAAAAGCTCCAAAAGGAAAAAGAGGTAGCACTTTCATTCACAATGATTCTACTGGGAAGTTTAAACATAATCTCCTCACTGAGAATTTCATTAGATTTTCCCTCTGGCTCATTCCCATGGAAACTTTAAAACTCAGCTGAGATGTCCCCTCTCCCAGGGGCACTTCCTGACCCCCAATCTTTGTTAGGGTGCCCTTCTCAAGAGTTCTGAACTGCCTTTCATTGTTGCTCTTACCTCCCTGGATTTTAATTTTCTGATTGTCTGCCCCATTTGGCTGTGAGGTCTTGAGGGCAAATTGGTGTCCATATAATACATTCCTGTAGCTCTAGTATATAACTCGGTTCAGCGAAGGTAGACATTTTATTTAAAGGAAAAAAAAGACATTTCTGTTCTACAGGATTGTGGGAGGAGTCGTGAGTGGCTTAGTGAGAACGGTTCATTCTCGTTTTGCCCCTAATACCTTTGAAGTCATGTTGTGGAACAATTTGGCAATCTCAATGATGCTGCAAAAATTTTAATTGCAGCAAGTTTCTTGAACTGCATCCTGATTGGAGAATTTCTTATCCTACCCCCAAAGCGCTCATGCCTTGCAAGTAATATACTACAGGTAATATACTCTAAGCAAAACTGTGACCCAGAGAGTTGAGAGGAAAGAAATCATGGGGAGTGCCCATGCTGGTTTCGCTTTGGTTTTGAATTATTAGGCCACTGTCACTGTAAGACTCAGACACATATAGATGTGGGCTGAGGACAGGAAAAGAAAAGATCAAACCTCAAAAGCTCTCACTCTTTCTTGTGGTTAGTATAACAAAACAGTGTGTCTAATCAGTTCCATCTCACTGGGGCAGGCACCATCATAGGGAGATACAGATGTTAACTGGTTTGCAAACAAAAGCCACCCTTTCCTCTGCAGTCTGCAAAACTCAACTGTCCCATATGTGGAGTTGTCAGAGCCCAAAAGCATCCTGCAAAGAATAAATTGACTACAACAACACTAATGTGATGGTTGAATGAGAACTCCTCACAGGAGGTGGCCCTGGATGGGATGTCATAATAAATCAGAGAGCTCGGCACTGACTAAGGATTAACAGTCTCCAAAGAGGGAAGCTGCAAGTGCGCATGGAGACAGAGCCCTGAGGATGTTCCAGCAGTGGGCATTATCGACAGTACAAGATTTTGTTGAGGGTTGACAGGCAGAGAAAGAAAGAACGAAAGAACAAATCCTAATGTCTGTACCCTGTCTCCTGTGATGCGAACACCAGTTGATTCCCTTTGGGGACTTGGAGAGACATACCTGCTAGGACTGGAAGAGCCCACTCTCACTAACAAGTGGGACTTCAAAAGAGGCCATAGAAATGACTTTTTTTGGTATCCCACCTCCACCTTAGAAACAGTCTTTTAAATGAATGTATTGCATATTAAATTATGCATATTCACCATATATATTATATAAGCAATGCTATATAAGGAAAAACCATGCTAATGACAATAATACATAAATCTTTAAGTGTTTACTGTCAGAGAGCATCATTCCAGATGCATTACCTTATAAGAAAGGGAAATAGAAATATTAACAATTGGAAATATTGCATAACAATGTGATTATACTTAAAAGCTATTATAAAATTATCATACTTAATTTCGATTACTGAAGAAACAACATAAAGGGAGGGAAACATAAATACTTCTTGAGAAAAATAATAGATATTCATTGGTGATCATTAATATAGAAAACTATAAAAAGATAGGATTAAGAAAAATCATAAGTATTTATAAC
The DNA here is from genome assembly GCA_032199065.1 of Smutsia gigantea. Taxonomy (NCBI): domain Eukaryota; kingdom Metazoa; phylum Chordata; class Mammalia; order Pholidota; family Manidae; genus Smutsia; species Smutsia gigantea. Next base: position 20,309 of record JAVSCE010001313.1, on the reverse strand, counting down.
TTCATACATTATGTTTTTAAAACTCACATTTTATGTCTAGTATGAAGTGATTCCCTGCTATGAAAAATGAGGCAAAGTATTCTTCCTTCTACCTTTAATCCTCCTATAATCCCCAAATTTTATTATATTATTATTATATATGCAAGGTTTATAATTGCATAAAGTGGTGTTAATCTAAGGGGCGGAGCAAAGACTCAAACTCAAGATTCAAAGTAAAAATATCAAGTATTAGAAGTCATTAACAGAATTTTCAGCAAAATATTTTATTTAGGAACTATGTAGCATAGAGTTCTTATTCTATTTAAAAATCTTTGTTTAGTGTCTCATTCATTGGATTCAAAAGTGGATCTAGCATATCAAATCTGTGTGAACTTGAGCACATAACTCAATCTCAATAAGCAGCAGTGCCCCCTTTTGTAAAATGGGGATAACACAGTATTTACACCTCACTGGATTATTCTAAGGATCTACGAAGTACTTTATGTAGACCTAGCACTTAGCATAGTACTTAACAATAATAGCTATGCCTTGTTATTATTGTTTTATTTTTAATAGTAACATCTTATTGTCCCCTATCAACCTCAGTCAAATTTTACAGAGAACCCTTTCTCAAGATATGCTCCATATTGTCAAGACACGAATTTATTGGATCTCAGCATATCCTGTATGCCTCCACTGTTGGTATCTGCAGCTCTTTCTGGTTAAATGCACTTACCTAATTTTACAAGGACTAACAGTCCTCCATTTTTGTGCCCCCTGTACTCTTATGTTTCTGTATATGAGAAATTTGAGGGGAGTTGAAGTGGAATGTTCAATAATGTAATTTATCTGTGCTGATGTTCTGTACTAACAGCATTCATGTTAGCATAAGTTAATATTAGGAATGTCATGTTTAGGTTTTTCCACTTTTTAATACTGCTTTGCACATTCAGTTTAGAACAGCTCTTTAACTACCTTACTATAATTACTTGTTATGAAGTAATTTTTGCTATGTAAATAGAAATATTGATGTTTGCTAAAATCGGGCCATTAAAAAAAAAAATCGAAAAAAAAAAAAAAAAAAAAAAAAGAAACAGGAAGAAGGGTGCAGTTGATTTGAGGATTCCCTGCTATGAAAAATGAGGCAAAAACTGCCAGTTTTGTTAAGAATCTCCTTAATATACCGTCAACTGAGAGGCATTTTCTGATTTCCCTAGGAGACCACAGATACTCCTTTCAGAAGCTTTTTTTTTTATTCTGCAAAGTGCTATATCATAGCTTATCACATTGCATTGCCCTTTGTGGTCTCCATTTTAGTCTCCCTTCTATACAATAAATTTCTTTAAAGAATGACAGTTTTGTCTACATGCACTCAGTCCCTGACATCATCATCTTCATCGTCATCATGATAATGGTCCTAGAAGAGATAACATTTATTGTGTTGTATCAAGTCAGTGATATTCATCGTCCTAAGAACTTTACATATGTTATATGAATAAGAGGACCTTCTTTTGGTTCCTGGGAGACTTAAATTATCCCCATGTTACAGCATGTAAAATGGAGATAGACAAATGTTCAGAAACTTACCCAAGGTCATGTAACTAAGAAGGACAGCCCAACTACTTAATGCCATGCTGAATATAGTAGACCCTCTAATGTTTTGTGAAAACTGATATCTGATTCCTAAGGTAAACTTTAGCCCAAACACAGTATGTTTTCAAGGAGCTATTAAGCAATTCCAAAGTGACACAATATGCAAAGTGCTGTGAAGAATGGGAAAGATTATATAAGTCATAGGTTCCAAGCAACTTATAACTTTTTTTAAAGTACAGCATATACAAAAAACAAAAACTAGATAATACACCAAAATGGATTGCACTGAAATTCAGAAATGTTAAAATTCTGAAGAATCTGAAAAAGACTGTTTTTATGAGATCATTTTAAAGAGCCACAAATGTATTATATTTTACTTTAAAGTTCCTTTTTGATTTTTAGTACAAGAATGCATACTCTTCAGTCATTGTGAGTCTAATAGGTAAGCAATTGATTGAAATAGTTATAAAATCACTGTTATCTCATAGAGCAGAATGTCAGGTATATTTTGTACATGTTTGAGCATATGTGGGGGAAATGAATATAGTTTTATTATTGGAATTATTCTAATATAAAATAGGAATTTATAAATGACTTGTAGTTGAAATTTGAACACTTGAATTTTTTGTGATCAGGATATAGAGAAATTATAAATTGTGACCATAATTGTTTCACTTTGTATCTGTGCTCCAGTCATTTCTCTTAACAATCAATTCAATGAATAACAGAAAAGATAGAAATCTAGAAAAAAATATCCAGAAAAGCTAAAGGAGTCCCTTTCAAAATGCATATGCCAGGAGGTCCAAAATTTCCTGAGGTCAATTAATTAATAGATAAATTTTACATGTATACTTTATGTAAATCACCATCAAGGAGATTCTGATAAAAATGTACTACTAGAAATAATGAATTAGAATACTAAAATAGGTGAAAAGAAGGCTGGGAGGGAAAAAGATGGCGGCACGAGAACCAAGGCAGAAACATCCTCCCAAAACCACATGCAACACAAAAATAGAACAAATACAACTAATCTTGAAAGAGCAACCTGAAGACTGCAGAACAGATTGCCTACATCTGGGGAAAGCAGAAGACCACACAGAAAAGGGAAAAGGAGAAAAACCGTGATCTGGCAGGACCCAAGCCCTCCCCCAACCCCAGCTCACAGGCAGAAGGTAGAGAAACGTAGCAGGGAGGGAGTAAAAGTCCAGGACTGCTAAACACCCAGCCCTGGGATCTGCTCTGGGAACACAAGCCCACATGACATGGTGCTCTGGAGATTAGTGGGGTTGGAAAGCAAAGACAGAATACTCAGAGAGACTGAGATTCCAGCTTCTTGTGGAGAACAGGTATGCACAACCAGCTGCTCAAAGACAAAAGAAAGGTGGTTACTTTGAAAGACTTCCCAACAGTGAGAAGGATGCTACAGGGGCACAGATTACAAGAGTTTGCTGCTCAGAAGAAAGGGCAGGCAGACAAAATAGTCCCAGCACACTCAGGCCAGCAGGTTGGGAATGTTCAGGAGCTTCAGACACTACATCACCCAGGCTGGCAATGCCACCCCCAGGACCCTACACTGAGATAGGCAGCGTACCGTTCCTTCTTCCCAGCAGTCACTGGTCTGCACACCTGCTGCCCCCACCATCGTGCCAGGCCAGCGCAAGGGTGGCGCCGCCTATGGCAGCTACAGGGGCATATCACAGAGGCTCCTCCCTGTGGACACAGTCCACTGGACCTGGCAGTGGAGGCAGGCATTGCAGCAGGGAAGCAGGAAAGAGCTCTTTCTTCCCAGCAGGTGCCGGTGCCACTCACCTGCAACCCCCACCGTTGCTCCAGGTGCTGGGCAGCTCAAGAGAGTAGAGCTTCTGGGCAACAGAGAGTACTGCCTACACAAAGTTATTATTTCATAGGAATCACTAGAAAAATGAAATGGCAAAAGAATTTTATACAAACAGAAATTCAGATGCCAGAAAGAGGGCGAAGTGAAACTGAATCACCAATTTTCTTGATAAAAATTTAAAAATAAAAATCAAACATGCTCGCAGACCTACAGAAAAATATGGAGGAGACTGTTAATGGAATAGAAATCAGAGAACACGAATACAGAGAATCTGAGGCAGAAAGAGAAAAAAGGATATCTAGGAATGAAAGAATATTAAGAGAACTGTTTGACCAATCCAAATGGAACTATATTCACATTATAGGGGTACCAGAAGAAGAAGAGAGAGAAAAAGGGGTAGAAAGTATCTTTGAAGAAATAATTGCTGAAAACTTCCCCAATCTGGGGAAGGAAATAGTCTATCAGGCCATGGAAGTCCACAGATGTCCTAACACAGGGACCAAGGAGGACAACACCAAGACATATAATAATTAAAATGGCAAAGGTCAAAGACAAGGACAGAGTATTAAAAGCAGCCAGAGAGATAAAAAAGATCACCTACAGAGGAAGACCCATCAGGCTATGATTGGACTTCTCAGCAGAAACCTTACAGGCCAGAAGAGAATGGCGTGATATATTCAGTGCAATGAAACAGACGGGGTTGAACCAAGAATACTGAATCCAGCAAGATTATCATTTAAATTTGAAGAAGGGATTAAACAATTCCCAGATAAGCAAAGGTTGAAGGAATTTACCTCCCACAAACCATCTCTACAGTGTATTTTAAGGGACTGCTCTAGATAGAAGTATGCATAAGGCTAAATAGCTGTCACCAGAGAAAACAGAACCACAGAAAAGGAAGTAGACTAAGTACTAACTAAATGCAAAATTAAATCAGCTATCCATAAAGTCAAGGGATACACAAAGAGTACAGAATAAGACACCTAATGTATAAAGAGTGGAGGAGGAAGAAAAAGTAGGGAGAGAAAAAATGAATCATCACACTGTATTTATAATAGCATAGTAAGTGAGTTAAGTTAGATAGTTAGAGAGTAAAGGAGCTGACTTGAACCTTTGGTAACAAAGAATCCAAAGTAAGCAATGGCAATAAGTACATATCTACCGATAATCACCCTAAATGTAAATGGATTGAATGAACCAATCAAAACACACAGAGTAACAGAATGGATAAAAAAGCAAGACCCATCTATATGCTGCCTACAAGAGACTCACTACAAACCCAAAGACATACACAGACTAAAAGTGAAGGGATGGAAAAAGATAAATCATGCAAACAATAGGGAGAAAAAAGCAGGAGTTGCTGTACTTATATCAGACAAAATAGACTTCAAAACAAAGAAAGTCACAATAGACAAATAAGGACATTATATAATAATAAAGGGGTCCATCCAACAAGAGGATATACTATTATAAATATCTATGCATCCAACACAGGAGCAATTACATATGTGAAACAAATACTAAAAGAATTAAAGGGGGAAATAGAATGCAATGTATTCATTTTAGGAGACTTTAGCACACCACTCACTCTGAAGGACAGATCAACCAGACAGAAAATAAGTAAGGACACAGAAGCACTGAACAACCCATTAGAAGAGATGGACCTAACAGACATCTTTAGAACATTCCAACCAAAAGCAGCAGGATACACTTTCTTCTCAAGTGCACATGGAACATTTTCCAGAATAGACCACATACTAGGCCACAAAAAGAGCATCAGCAAATTCAAAAAGATTGAAATTGTACCAACCAACTTCTCAGATCACAAAGGTAAAAAACTAGATATACATTGTACAAAGAAAACAAAAGACTCACAACCACATGGAGGCTTAACATGCTCCTAAATAATCAATGGTTCAGTGACCAAATTAAAACAGAGATCAAGCAATATATGGAGACAAATGAAAACAACAGCACAACACCACAACTTCGGTGGGATGCAGCCAAGGCAGTTGTAAGAGGAAACTATAGGAATCCAGGCCTATTTAAAGAAGGAAGATCAATCCCAAATGAATAGTCTACATTCACAATTATTGAAACTGGAAAAAGAAGAACAAGTGAGGCCCAAAGTTAGTAGAAGGAGGAACATAATAAAGATCAGAGAAGAAATAAATAAAATTGAGAATAAAACAACAGAAAAATTATGAAACCAAGAGCAGTTCTTTGAGAAAATAAACAAAATAGATAAACCACTAGCCAGACTTATCAAGAAAAAAGAGAATCTACACACAAAAAAAGAATCAGAAATGAGAAAGGAAAAATCACTATGGACATGAAAGATACACAAAGAATTATTTGAGAATACTATGAAAAATTATCTGCTAACAAACTGGATAACCTAGAAGAAATGGACAACTTTCTAGAAAAATACAACCTTCCAATGCTGACCCAGGAAGAAAAAAAAATCTAAACAGACCAATTACCAGCAATTAAATTGAATTGGTAATATAAAAACTACTCAAGAAAAATATTCCCAAACCAGACGGATTCACCACTGAATTTTATCAGACATTTAGAGAAGACATAATACCCATTCTCCTTAAAGTTTTCCAAAAAACAGAAGAAGAGGAAATACTCCCAAACTCATTCTACGAGGCCAGCATCACTCTAATACCAAAACCAGGCAAAGACACCACAAAAAAAGAAAACTACAGACGAATATCCCTGATGAACATAGGTGCAAAAATACTCAACAAAATATTAGCAAACCAAATTCAAAAATACAAGAGGATCATACACCATGATCAAGTGGGATTCATTCCAGAGATGCAAGGATGGTACAACATTCGAAAATCCATTAACATCATCCACCACATCAACAAAAAGAAGAACAAAAACCACATGATCATCTCCATAGATGCTGAAAAAGCATTTGACAAAACTCAACATCCATTCATGATAAAACCTCTCAACAAAATGGGTATAGAGGGCAAGTAACTCAACATAATAAAGGCCATATATGACAAACCCACAGCCAACATTATACTTAACAGTGAGAAGCTGAAAGCTTTTCCTTTAAGATTGGGAACAAGATAAGGATGCCCATTCTCCCCACTTTTATTCAACATAGTTGTAAAGGTCCTAGGCATAGCAATCAGACAACACAAAGAAATAAAAGGCATCCAGATTGGCAAGGAAGAAGTCAAACTGTCCCTGTTTGCAGATGACATGATATTGTACATAAAAAGCCCTAAAGAATCCACTCCAAAACTACTAGATCTAATATCTGAATTCAGCAAAGTTACAGGATACAAAATTAATAAACATAAATCTGTTGCATTCCTATACACTAATGATTAACTAGCAAAAAGAGAAATCAGGAAAACAATCCCATTCACATTTGCATCAAAAAGAATAAAATACCTAGGAATAAACCTAACCAAGGAAGTGAAAGACCTATACTCTGAAAACTACAAGACACTCATGAGAAAAATTAAAGAAGAAACCAATAAATGGAAACATATCCCGTGCTCATGGACAGGAAGAATTAATATTGTTAAAATGGCCATCCTGCCTAAAGCAATCTACAGATTCAATGCAATCCCTATCAAAATACCAACGGCATTCTTCAACAAATTGGAACAAATAGTTCTAAAATTCATGTGGAACCACAAAAGACCCCAAATAAAAGCAATCCTGAGAAGGATGAATAAAGCAGGGGGGGGTTTCACTTCCCAACTTCATGCTCTACTACAATGCCACAGTACTCAAGACAATTTGGTAGTGGCACAAAAACAGACCTACAGGCCAGTGGAACAGAATAGAGAGTCCAGATATTAACCCAAGCATATATGGTCTATTAATATATGATAAAGGAGCCATGGATATACAATGGGGAATTGACAGCCTCTTCAACAACTAAACCGTTGCCTAAACTGGACAGCTATGTGCAAGAGCATGAAACTGGATTACTGTCTAACTCCATACACAAAAGTAAACTCAAAATGGATCAAAGACCTGAATGTAAGTCATGAAACCATAAAACTCTTAGAAAAAAACATAGGCAAAAATCTCTTGGATATAACATGAGCAACTTCTTCATGAACATATCTCCCCAGGAAGGGAAACAAAAGCAAAAATGAACAAGTGGGTCTATATCAAATTAAAAAGCTTTTGTACAGCAAAGGACACCATCAGTAGAACAAAAAGACATCCTATGGGAGAATATATTCATAAATGACATATCTGATAAGGGGTTGACACCCAAAATATATAAAGAGCTCATGTGCCCCAACAAACAAAAAGCAAATAATACTTACAATAGCCAAGAAATGGAAGCAACCTTAGTGTCCATCAGAAGATGAATGGATAAATATACACAATGGAATATTATTCAGCTATAAGAAAAAAACAAATGCTATCATTTGCAACAACATAGATGGAGCTAGAGGGTATTATGCTCAGTGAAATAAACCAGGCATAGAAAGACAAGTACCAAATGATTTCACTCATCTGTGGAGCACAAGAACAAAGCAAAAACTGAAGGAACAAAACAGCAACAGACTCACAGAACACAAGAATGGACTAACAGTTACCAAAGGGAAAGGGACTGGGGAAGGTGGGTGGGAAGGGATGGAGAAGGGAAATAAAGGGCATTACGATTAGCACACATAATGTGGGAAGTGGGAGGCATGGGGAAGGCAGTATAGCACAGAGAAGACAAGTAGTGGCTCTATAGCATCTTACTACGCTGATGGACAGTGACTGTATAGGGTATGTGGTGGGGACTTGATAATGGCGGGAATCTAGTAGCCACAATGTTGCTCATGTGATTGCTCAGTGATACCAAAATAAAAAAATAAAATAAAATAAAATAAATCCCCAAAACACTGTGCTTTAAACAGAATTAAATGTGACTTTTTTCCTCTAAAAATTGAATAATTTAAAAGCTTACAACCCTATCCTGACAAACTAATTCATACATAACTTTATTTTATATTTCCTAAGTTACCGAACTGCCAAATTATTCTCTAAATTAAATTTAAAGTAATTCAGTATCTTATTTGGGTTAAGTTTTTTGATAAGATAGGTATGTGATTCTACCTTACTATATTTACAAAGCTCACTATGTCGTGTGTATGTGCATGTTTGTTTGAATTCTTTTTATCAGCTGGCTGATATACTATCTTCACTCATTCAATTCTTTATAGAAATATTCACACAGATATATTTGGATGACTAGTTGCATAGCCTGAAATTCTTACTGATGAATTGAACATTTCCTTTAAAATGAAATATATATTTGAATACTCATGTTCTGCATTGCTTTTTCTTTGGAAAAATGTAGCAACACACATATTCGTGAGTTTTCCAAACTGAAGAAAGAATTTTCATTTGGAGGCAATGACAGATTTAACTCATCCTTCTCACAAGTTCTAGGAATAAATCAATGGTGAATGGATTGGACATGAATATTGAGAAACGTCTATGTTTTTGTCATTTCTTTGTTCAATTTTTCATAACTGCATTTCCTATTCAAGATTGAATTCATCAGTGTCACTCTTAAGAGATTGGTGGATAGAAAAATAATAAAGATACAAATAAGACACTGAAAAGACAACAAAAAACATAACCAAAAATAGATTATAAAAGCACTGACCCTAAGAAGGATAATGTGGGTGATCTCCGGAAAAATGAGATCTGAGAGTCCAGAGACCCAGATGCTACTGCTGGCTCTGCAACCAGCAACAAGTGGCACCTTGAATTAGTCACAAATCACTGGACCATTTCCTAAGGTGTGAAATAAAAAGGTTGTACTCCATGGTGTTGAACGGCACTCTCGGACCTCAAAATTGATTATGATTTTATCCCAAGAGCATAGAATTAAAGAGAAACAAGAGAACCTAAGATGTATGACAACAAAGAAAAAGTAAAGGGAGCAAATGAAGTGACAATTTCGCAAAACAATTAGCCAAATAACACTAATTAATTCAACATTATTGGTCCTTACTGGCTTTTTTTTTAGTAAAATGATAAAGTCAGAAATATGAAATACAGGATATATCTGTCTATTAAATGACCAGAAGAAAAATTAGCTTGAGTTCACCCAACTTAAATTACTAGCTTTGCAAATAAACAATTTCAGTAAACTCTAAGGGGAAATAAGGGAATCTGTTTGCTCCAAACAGATTTTTATCAGTGATCAATTCTGTTGAAATCAGTGTACTGATTCTTCATTTTTTTGAAGTGAATCAAAGACCTAGGCTTTTGGCCCAAGTGTATATTCCAATATTGCTGTTCAGAATAAGTATTCAAATAAGTCTTTTCTCTCCACTTAGAAAGTAATTTCAAAATACTTCAAACCTTTTATGTCTACTAGTTACATCAATTAGTTTAAATGTAGCATGACAGTGACTTTATCTTCATTCCCAAAGTGTTATTGAAATGATGGATCCATCATTCATAAAGAGTCATATAACTTAACAGCACACTCTTATACACCGGGTACTTTTCTAAGCACTTTGTATATATGGAGTCGTTATATAAAGCACATACTATTTCATGCTAATTTATAGAGGAGGAAACTGAGGCACAGAGATTTTCATAACTTGCTTAATGTCAAAGAAAATGTAAGTGAAGGGGCCAGGATTGAAATCCATAGGATCTGGCTCTAGATATAGTTTGTTCTTAAAACACTAACACTGAGGTGATATAATAAGAACAAAAGAAAAAATTGTAGAGTGCAGTTTTTAAAACTGTGTCAGAAACTGTGGAAGATAAAAAGGAAGAGTGAGTGCCCCACCTGGCCAAATACAATATGCAGATGAATAGTCAAAATGAATTTAAGAGGAAAATGAAAGGTAAGTACTAATGAATGGCATTACAATAACCCCTTCTATTAGATAACTTTAATACTTTAATATTAAATTACCAAAGGATCTTACAAACTCCAATAGATTAAATACAGAAGGCTGCAGAACATATTAGTTATGCCACTGGAGCACAGATGATTTAATATATTTAGGTATTACCTGATTTAATCCTCATGACAACCCTTGAACACAGGTAACCATATTACCTTCCCAACTACAATCTTGCCACCATCCTTATTTTAGAAACTAAAAATTAAAAAAAAGCAACAACAAAAACTGAAGTACCAGGAAATGCAATGCTCAGGGATGCACAGTATTTAGGTGGTGAAATCTAGGCTTTCAGATCCAGAGTGAAGACCCAACGTGAAAGCCCCCCCACCCCCGACACCATGCCTAGCTGCCTATTCATTTAGAGCACAGCCAGATGAGTTATCTGTCTACTTGCTGAAATGCCCTCTGGATGTTACTGATAACTTAGGTACAGCTGCTGACCCCAGGAATATGGCGAGGAGAAAGAACATATCTCTACCCATAAATTATTGGTCCATCATGCTCACAGCTCCTAATTGTCAACTATAAGTGGCACAGATAAAGGTCCTTAATACTTTTCATCTGAGCATTCTCTGGAGTCTTTCTCTAGATGTACAATGTCTTCTCAACTAGAAAGATAAATTGATAGGGATGCTAAAATACTCCGGGGAAAAACATGTTTATGTCATAGTAAACAAACAGACTTTTATTACTGAAATAGGCATTATTCTGAATTAATCTAACAGCATCACTATAACACAAAAAAAGGAGAAAAGGAACTAATAATAAACTTCATTTTTCTAAGACACACACAGTCTCTTCCCATATCTAGTTATCTATCATATATTTAAAAAAGAATCTTTTCACTTCCTTTGGAGGGAAGTCCTTTAATTAGTCATTCCTGGTCCTTAAAACTAGGTCTTATAGAAGCTGTAGAAGGCTGCCAGGACCCAATACTTAAACTATTGTAATATGCAAAGATTAGACTGTGCAATAAAGATTATGGAAAAGAAAGTAGAAAAAAATCAATAGAATCAATCAAAAGTTGTAGGTCAATGGGTAATGAAGGAGGGGAGGATATGCCAAGATGGACGGATAGGAAAATGAAGTTTCTCCCCTATGCTATTCAAGAGCTTTTTGTGTAAAAGACCCTTGACTCCACCTGGACAATTTTTTATTTCAGAGACATGAAAAGTAGCTCTGCACTGTAAATTGAGAAACTTCTCTACATCCTGCTTCTTCCCATGTAGCTACTAGACCAGCAGCTTAGCATTAAGTGGGAGCTTATAGAAATGCAGAATCTTGGGCCTCACCCTGGACTACTAAATCAAGTGCTTCTTTTGCATATTAAAGTTTGAAATATACTGTGCTACAAGGTCTTATCAAATATTGTCTGTCTTGAAGAAAAAAAAAAGGAAAAGAAAGTGGATACTCAGCAGCAACTAGAGAAATAATAGTCTTCTCTGTTACTTCTCTAATAAGTTGAAGCAAGTCCCAGCACTCCATTTGGACAGACTTGGCTGCATTCTTCACAAAGCTGGCTTTCAAATTCCACAAAGGCCGTGTTTTGTTTTCAGATCTTCAGGGGAGCCTTGTAATTCCTAGTGTCAAGGGCAAAACAGAATCTGTGATCTGCAACTCAGATCATCAGCATTAATTATTGCCCTGACAGGCTTGTAAACAAAGGTAATCAGAAGCCTATGTGGAGACCCCAATAAGGGGACTACCTTTTTCTGTCTGCTAATTCCCAGTCTCCTTCCACTCCCCCCATAACAGTTGGCTTTCTATGCTTTTTATTTCCCTTCTTATTTTTCACTTTCTCTTTAGGTGGGCACATTTGCTTCCTGGCTTCAGCTAAAATTTCTACTACGATGACTTCTAATCATGCATTTTCAGCATCAGCCTTTTTCAAAAGTTGCACACCTATATTTCCAACTGCCTACTAAATGCAACTCAAACCACCAATTCCAAAACTGGCTCATGCTCCTCTTCCACCCTCAACTAATAAGTGCTTTTCCCCAGATGCTCCCACTCTGAGCTGATGTCTCCTTACTCTGAATAACCAGTGCAGTATAAAAGAAAACCTAGGGTTCATCTCTGACTCATTTCCTTTCTTTGCTTCAACATTCTCACACCACAGCCAGGCATCATACCACCTCAGTCTTATTGCAGGACCTTCTCCAGAACTGTTTCTGCTTAGGCACAATTGCCTGCTGTCAGTGTCTCCTCATGTCTTAAATGCATGAATTCTTGACTCCATCAGTCTGACGTGAAGCTGTCCTCAAGCTTATTTTCCTCCCACTCAAGTTATCTTTCTAAATATCAAATACTTTGCTCTTCTGTTTTCTTAATGTTTAGTGATGTCCTTACTCCTCTCATGGCAACATACACTTTGTAAAGTAAAATTTAATGAATTAGATAAAAGTCAGCTTTAATTTATTTTTATCTTCACAAGGTAGTAACTTTCTTAAACATAAATTTGTTTCATGGTGCTCTCAATATACATCAAAACTCATTAGCCTGGTGTTCAAGACAAAAGGTCATCACCTATATTCTAGACATTGCCTCCTACCATTTTCCCCATAGATGTCATAATTTGGACACACAGGAACTTGTGCATTACTCACTAGTGGTGCCTTCAACAATTCCTGGCACATAATATGCACTGAGTAAATGCTTGTTGAATGGATGAACAAGTTGTTCACTGAAGCCCATCCTTGCAAAAACCATTCATATGTTCTCTACAAGCCTTTGTACACACTACTCTTTCTACTTGGAAATCTCTGCTGTTCTGGACCTGGCTAGTAGTTGCTACCATTTCTGTAAAATCTAGCTGACATTGGACCCTTTGATTCACTTATCATTATCTCAATGCATGTTTATTGAGCACATACCAAGAGCCTGGTGCATAGGGCACAAGAGCCACAGTCTAGTGTGAGAAACACATAAGTGATTATAAAGCATTTACATACTTCCTTGCAGCCTTCTCTACATGTTCACACAGATGTATTAATTTATGAGCATCTCTGTCCCAAGTTTGAACCTGACACACTATAGGACTACATTCCACTACACTGTACTCTCCTTGTACCCCCTAAAATGGATGTACTTTCTAGCAAATAGTAAGCCACCAATAAATGGCAGTTATTTACTGATGGTCCCCAATTTAACGATGGCTCAACTTATATTTTCCAACTTTACAATGGTGTGAAAATGGTAGGCATTCAGCAGAAACTGTACTTCAGATTTTGAAGTTGGTACAATACTTTCTCATGATGCTGGGCAGTGACCGCAATTCACATGAACACAAGGGTCACCGACTGAAACACAACCATCCTATACCCATATGACCACTCTGTTTTTCATTTTCAGTACAGTCTTCAATAATTTATATGATACATTTAATACTTTATTATAAAATAGGTTTTGTGTTATATTAACCTACAGTTGGACAAAGTGTTCTGAGTACATTTAAGGTAGGCTAGGCTAAGCTATGATGTTAGGTTAGATGTATTAAATGCATTTTCGACTTATATTTTCAACTCACAATGGGTTTACTGAGACATAACCCCATTGTAAGTGAAGGAAGATCTGTACATAATTATGCTGAAGGTACAATATAGATGAGACTGTGCTTTGTGATCAGATTGCCAAGTTGAAATTCAGACTGACTTAAGCAATTAAGACCTGGAGTGGATCAATGAACTTCCTTCGCCTTATTAGCGTTTTTGTAAATTAGATGGAACACCACCTCCTTCATGAAGTTCTTGTTTCAGGTGATGAAAAAAAACTAGTCAACTATGAAATTGGGATCCACTGGTACTTGCCAGCTGTGTACCTGATTTAGGAATAAAAACTATCATATTGGTAAGGAAACCAAATAGATGGGATAGGTAGAAGAATGTAGACAATAAAGAATGAGCAACTGAGTGAGCAGATCAGTTCTTCCTAGGTTGAGAGACTCTCAGAGGGCAGCAGCAGGAAGATATATAGAATAAGTAATCTCATATATTAGTCAAACTAGAAAAGGAAATTTAATAGCTTCTTACCTAAAAGGAGTAAGAAGATATCGAAATAAAGTGTATGTTTATATTATTTTGTGCAATACAATTTTTAATAGCAAATGATACGAATTTTTTTTATTTGAGTGTGAGGTTAGTTATTTTCAACAAACTTAAGTTCTGACTTTAAAAACACTGAAAAATATGCATATCTGGCTGTCAGGGAGCACTGAACCAAAACTCTGGATCTCTGAAAGGGCAAAACCAGGTAGAAATCTCATACTCCTCCTAATGGTCTACCTCAGCATAGTGCATTTCTGTTCTTACATTTACTCTGATGGGCTCTTAATTCATTTTCAACTCCTTTCACAGATAGTTAACTGGTGACTGATGGAGGATACAGGAAGGGAACCCTCATCAGGTCAGGACTCCAGGGCTTGATGAAGCTGAGATTACAACAGACACTGCAACAGCATTTTTATGGACAGATGGTTTGTGTCAGAGAACCATGCTCTCCAGGACAGTTTTTTTATGTGTTTGCTTCAATACTAGATGAACTCCTCATCACGTTATGAACTCTGAGAAGATTGTTATCAACCTTTTCAATATTTCCCAAAATGCATATTTTAATCACAGGTTATGTGTAGAGGACAGAGTTCAACTTCAATCATTTCCTGCCATTTCCATGTATTTTGCCATGTCTCCTTTCTCCTCTCCTTCTTTTAAAGTAACCAATCTTCTTGACCTGATGAAGCTAGGAATGATTAGCAAATTTCCAAGAGCAAGCTGTTTACTGAAACGAAGAGCAATTTTATAAAATCCTACAAAAAAACTACCATGAGAAACCAGAAGCAACAAAATGTTAAGAAAAATATCCCCAAAATAAGGAAAGAGAGGGAAAATCGAACATTTTTGAATGACTACTAGTTACAAGGTACCATGTTCAATACTTTATAAATGTGTCCTTATTTAATTCTTCCACATAATACCTTGGAGAAATTGTAAGGAGGAAGGCCTAAGTAAGCTTAATTTATTTGTGATCAAATATCCTGAGATGCAGATACAGGACCTGAACCACTACCCATAGGAATCTAAAATATACTTTTTCCACAATATCTTGCTACCCAGAGTGTGCTATTTATTCTTGAACTCTAAGACTGCCTTGAATTTATGATAAAAATAAACTGGAGTTTCATGTTTAAAGAGAGGGTTAAAAAAATATATGAACACTTTTTTCTCTTTTAAAAACCGAATCATGCACTGGTGAGTGAATTTACAATTTTCCTTGGTTTATGATTTTGTAAATAAACATGGCATTATTGGTCTTGGCAGTGTGTCGATTTGACTTGTTTTCATAGCAGAAGCTGAAATGAAGTCATGGGGTAGCATTTCTGGCCAGGTCATAACAATGTAATTTACAGTATATTAGCCTTTTCATATCATATTGATTTTTCATGCTGAAGGGCTTCCAAAACCACAATAGAAGCTGATCCTGTGTTAAGGAACAACAATATCAAATCAAATGTTAAGGCATATTCCAATTTGAATATTGAGTTGCTATTAAAAAATAAATGTCTCTTTTTAAAAACATTGGTTTCACCCATCGCTAGAGTCATGTGTGATAAAAGAATATAAAAAAACAAAGATGAAAAAACAAAGTAATTACTTGCCAGTGCCAACAATAAGGGAGTTCACCAAATATTGAACTTGAGGGTGATCAGTATGAGAAGAAAAATCACTTGGAGTAATTCAAAGATAAATTGATTGTATGAAATGATCCAAGAAAAATACAAGCCCAAATAATTTTTGAAAAAGCTTTTAGTTTTCATATAGTCCAATTTATCCACTGTTTCATTTGTCTTTTTCTGCAGGTATCATATCTAAGAAACCACTGCATCATTGAAGGTCACCAAGATTTACTACTAATTTTTTATTCTAAGATTTTTATAATTTCAAGCCTTTAGATTTAGGTCTATATACATTTGTGTAAAAGGTATACTTTTACTAATACTTGTGTATGAAGTAAATTATAAAGGAAGAAATTTTTATTCTTTCCATGTGGATATCCAATTCTCACATCACCATTTGCTGAAAAGTCTGCTCTTTTTCCTATGGAATTGTAAGTTGAAAATAAACTGAATAAATCCTAGGGTTTATTTCAGGATTCTCAATGCAATTCCACTGATCTACATATCTACCTATATGCCAGGGCCACAGTATCTTTATTACAGTAGTTGTAAAGTATGAAATCCGAAAGTGGAAGTCCTTCAAATGTGTTCTTTCTCAAGATTGTTTTGACTATTCTTAGTTCCTTGCATATCTATCTGAATTCCAGAATCATTTCATCAATTTCTTTAAAAAAAGAGCAATCAGAAAGTATAATTCTTTGAATTTTTTTTTTAATATAATTTATTTTATTATCATTAATTTACAATTACATGTGCAATATTACGATTATTAAACTACCCCTTCATCAGGTCCCCCCCACCAAACCCATTACAGTCACTGTCCATCAGCGTAGTGAGATGCTATAGAATCACTACTTGTCTTCTCTGAGTTGTACTGCCCTCCCCGTGCCCCCCCAACATTACATCTGCTAGTCGTAATGCCCCTTTTTCCCTCTTATCCCTCCCTTCCCACCCATTTTCCCCAGTCCCTTTCCCTTTGGTAACTATTAGTCCGTTCTTGGGTTCTGTGAGTCTGCTGCTGTTTTGTTCCTTCAGTTTTTTTCTTTGTTTTATACTCCACATATGAGTGAAATCATTTGATACTTGTCTTTTTCGGCTTGGCTTATTTCACTGAGCATAATACCCTCTAGCTCCATCCATGTTGTTGCAAATGGTAGGATTTGTTTTCTTCTTATGGCTGAATAATATTCCATTGTGTATATGTACCACATCTTCTTTATCCATTCATCTACTGATGGACACTTAGGTTGCTTCCATTTCTTGGCTATTGTAAATAGTGCTGCAATAAACATAGGGGTGCATCTGTCCTTTTCAAATTGGGCTGCTGCATTCTTAGGGTAAATTCCTAGGAGTGGAATTCCTGGGTCAAATGGTATTTCTATTTTGAGTTTTTTGAGGAACCTCCATACTGCTTTCCACAATGGTTGAACTAATTTGCAGTCCCACCAGCAGTGTAGGAGGGTTCCCTTTTCTCCACATCCTCGCCAACATTTGTTGTTGTTTGTGTTTTGGATGTTGGCCATCCTCACTGGTGTGAGGTGATATCTCATTGTGGTTTTAATCTGCATTTCTCTGATGATTAGCGATGTGGAGCATCTTTTCATGTGCCTGTTGGCCATCTGAATTTCTTCTTTGGAGAAGTGTCTATTCATGTCCTCTGCCCATTTCTTAATTGGATTATTTGCTTTCTGTTTGTGAAGGTGCATGAGTTCTTTATATATTTTGGATGTCAACCCTTTATCAGATACGTTTTTTATGAATATATTCTCCCATACTGTAGGATGTCTTTTTGTTCTACTGATGGTGTCCTTTGCTGTACAGAAGCTTTTCAGCTTGATATAGTCCCACTTGTTCATTTTTGCTTTTGTTTCCCTTGCCCGGGGAGATATGTTCATGAAGAAGTTGCTCATGTTTATGTCCAAGAGATTTTTGCCTATGTTTTTTTCTAAGAGTTTTATGGTTTCATGACTTACATTCAAGTCTTTGATCCACCTTGAGTTTACCTTTGTGTATGGGGCTAGACAGTAGTCCAGTTTCATTCTCTTACATGTAGCTGTCCAGTTTTTCCAACACCAGCTGCTGAAGAGGCTGTCATCTCCCCATTGTATATCCAAGGCACTTTTATCAAATATTAATTGACTGTATATGTTTGGGTTAATGTTTGGATTTTCTATTCTGTTCCACTGGTCTGTGGGTCTGTTTTTGTGCCAATACCAAATTGTCTTGATTACTGTGGCTTTGTAGTAGAGCTTGAAGTGAGGGAGTGTAATTCCCCCTGTTTATTCCTCCTTCTCAGGATTGCTTTGGCTATTCAGGGTCTTTTGTGGTTTCCATATGAATTTTAGAATTATTTGTTCCAGTTCATTGAAGAATGCTGTTGGTAGTTTGATAGGGATTGCATTGAATCTGTAGATTGCTTTAGGTAGTATAGCCATTTTGACAATATTTATTCTTCCTAGCCAAGAGCATGGGATGCATTTCCATTTGATAGTGTCCTCTTTAATTTCTCTTAGGAGTGTCTTGTAGTTTTCAGAGTACAGGTCTTTCACTTCCTTCGTTAGGTTTATTCCTAGGTATTTTATTCTTTTTGATGCAATTGTGAATGGAATTGTTTTTCTGATTTCTCTTTCTGTTAGTTCATCATTAGTGTACAGGAAAGCAACAGATTTCTGTGTGTTAATTTTGTATCCTGCAACTTTGCTGAATTCAGATATTAGTTCTAGTAGTTTTGGAATGGAATCTTTAGGGTTTTTTATGTACAGTATCATGTCATCTGCAAATAGTGACAATTTGACTTCTTCTTTACCAATCTGGATGCCTTGTATGTCTTTGTTTTGTCTGATTGCTGTGGCTAGGACCTCCAGTACTATGTTGAATAACAGTGGAGAGAGTGGGCATCCTTGTCTTGTTCCCGATCTTAGATGAAAACTTTCAGCGTCTCGCCATTAAGTATGATGTTAGCTGTGGGTTTGTCATATATGGCCTTTATGATGTTGAGGTACTTGCCGTCTATACCCATTTTGTTGAGAGTTTTAATCAGGAATGGATGCCGAATTTTGTCAAATGCTTTTTCAGCATCTATGGAGATGATCATGTGGTTTTTGTTCTTTTTTTGTTGATGTGGTGGATGATGTGGATGGATTTTCGAATGTTGTACCATCCTTGCATCCCTGGGATGAATCCCACTTGATCATGGTGTATGATCCTCTTGATATATTTTTGAATTTGGTTTGCTAATATTTTGTTGAGTATTTTTGCATCTATGTTCATCAGGGATATTGGTCTGTAATTTTCTTTTTTGGTGAGGTCTTTGCCTGGTTTTGGTATTAGAGTGATGCTGGCTTCATACAATGAGTTTGGA
Organism: Smutsia gigantea; assembly: GCA_032199065.1. Classification (NCBI taxonomy): domain Eukaryota; kingdom Metazoa; phylum Chordata; class Mammalia; order Pholidota; family Manidae; genus Smutsia; species Smutsia gigantea. The sequence continues at coordinate 948 of JAVSCE010001313.1, read as the reverse complement.
TGTATTTCCTCCTCTTCAATTTTTTGGAAAACTTTAAGGAGAATGGGTATTATTTCTTGTCTATATGTCTGGTAGAATTCAGAGGTGAATCCATCAGGCCCGGGGGTTTTGTTCTTGGGTAGTTTTTTGATTACCGCTTCAATTTTGTTGCTGGTGATTGGTCTGTTTAGTTTTTCTGTTTCTTGCTTGGTCAGGCTTGGAAGGTTGTATTTTTCTAAGAAGAAGTCCATTTCTTCTGTTTTCCAGCTTGTTAGCACATAGATTCTCATAATATTCTCTTATAATTCTTTGTATTTCTGTGGGATCCGTCATGATTTTTCCGTTCTCATTTCTGATTGTGTTTATGTGTGTAGATTCTCTTTTTTTCTTAATGAGTCTGGCTAGGGGTTTATCTATTTTGTTTATTTTTTCAAAGAACCAGCTCTTGGTTTCATTGATTTTTTTCTATTTTTTATTCTTCTCAATTTTATTTATTTCTTCTCTAATCTTTATTATGTCCCTCCTTTTGGTGTCTTTGGGCCTCATTTTTTCTTCTTTTCCCAATTTCAATAATTGTGACTTTAAACTGTTCATTTGGGATTATTCTTCCTTTTTTAACTAGGCCTGGATTGCAATATACTTTCCTCTTAGAACTGCCTTTGCTGCGTCCCACAGAAGTTGTGGCTTTGTGTTATTGTTGTCATTAGTCTCCATATATTCTTTGATTTCTGTTTTGATTTGGTCATTAACACATTGATTAATTAGGAGAGTGTTGTTAAGTCTCCATGTATTTGTGAGCCTTTTTTATTTCTTTCTAAAATTTATTTCTAGTTTTATACCTTTATGATCTGAGAAGTTGGTTGGTAGGATTTCAATATTTTTGAATTTACCGAGGTTCTTTTTGTGGCCTAGTATGTGGTCTGTTCTGGAAAATGTTCCATGTGCACTTGCGAAGAAGGTGTGTCCTGC
>JAVSCE010001311.1:0-81138 GCA_032199065.1 Smutsia gigantea | reverse complement strand
TTTAATATAATTTATTTTATTATCATTAATTTACAATTACATGTGCAATATTACGATTATTAAACTACCCCTTCATCAGGTCCCCCCCACCAACCCCATTACAGTCACTCTCCATCAGCGTAGTGAGATGCTATAGAATCACTACTTGTCTTCTCTGAGTTGTACTGCCCTCCCCGTGCCCCCCCAACATTACATCTGCTAATCATAATGCCCCTTTTTCCCTCTTATCCCTCCCTTCCCGCCCATTTTCCCAAGTCCCTTTCCCTTTGGTAACTATTAGTCCGTTCTTGGGTTCTGTGAGCCTGCTGCTGTTTTGTTCCTTCAGTATTTTTTCTTTGTTCTTATACTCCACATATGAGTGAAATCATTTGATACTTGTCTTTTTCGGTTTGGCTTATTTCACTGAGCATAATACCCTCTAGCTCCATCCATGTTGTTGCAAATGGTAGGATTTTGTTTTCTTCTTATGGCTGAATAATATTCCATTGTGTATATGTACCACATCTTCTTTATCCATTCATCTACTGATGGACACTTAGGTTGCTTCCATTTCTTGGCTATTCTAAATAGTGCTGCGATAAACATAGGGTTACATATGCCTTTTTCAAACTGGGCTGCTGCATTTCTAGGGTAAATTCCTAGGAGTGGAATTCCTGGGTCAAATGGTATTTCTATTTTGAGTTTTTTGAGGAACCTCCATACTGCTTTCCACAATGGTTGAACTAATTTGCAGTCCCACCAGCAGTGTAGGAGGGTTCCCTTTTCTCCACATCCTCGCCAACATTTGTTGTTGCTTGTGTTTTGGATGTTGGCCATCCTCACTGGTGTGAGGTGATATCTCATTGTGGTTTTAATCTGCATTTCTCTGATGATTAGCGATGTGGAGCATCTTTTCATGTGCCTGTTGGCCATCTGAATTTCTTCTTTGGAGAAGTGTCTATTCATGTCCTCTGCCCATTTCTTAATTGGATTATTTGCTTTCGGTTTGTTAAGGTGCATGAGTTCTTTATATATTTTGGATGTCAACCCTTTATCAGATACGTTTTTTATGAATATATTCTCCCATACTGCAGGATGTCTTTTTGTTCTACTGATGGTGTCCTTTGCTGTACAGAAGCTTTGCAGCTTGATATAGTCCCACTTGTTCATTTTTGCTTTTGTTTCCCTTGCCCGGGGAGATATGTTCATGAAGAAGTTGCTCATGTTTATGTCCAAGAGATTTTTGCCTATGTTTTTTTCTAAGAGTTTTATGGTTTCATGACTTACATTCAGGTCTTTGATCCACCTTGAGTTTACCTTTGTGTATGGGGCTAGACAGTAGTCCAGTTTCATTCTCTTACATGTAGCTGTCCAGTTTTCCAACACCAGCTGCTGAAGAGGCTGTCATCTCCCCATTGTATATCCAAGGCACTTTTATCAAATATTAATTGACTGTATATGTTTGGGTTAATGTTTGGATTTTCTATTCTGTTCCACTGGTCTGTGGGTCTGTTTTTGTGCCAATACCAAATTGTCTTGATTACTGTCTTTGTAGTAGTGTTTGAAGTAAGGGAATGTAATTCCCCCTGTTTTATTCCTCCTTGTCAGGATTGATTTGGCTATTTGGGGTCTTTTGTGGTTCCATATGAATTTTAGAATTATTTGTTCCCATTCATTGAAGAAAGCTGTTGGTAGTTTGATAGGGATTGCGTTGAATCTATAGATTGCTTTAGGTACTATAGCCATTTTGACAGTATTGATTCTTCCTAGCCAAGAGCATGGGATGCATCTCCATTTGATAGTGTCCTCTTTAATTTCTCTTAGGAGTGTCTTGTAGTTTTCAGAGTACAGGTCTTTCACTTCCTTTGTTAGGTTTATTCCTAGGTATTTTATTCTTTTTGATGCAATTGTGAATGGAATTGTTTTTCTGATTTCTCTTTCTGTTAGTTCATCATTAGTGTATAGGAAAGCAACAGATTTCTGTGTGTTAATTTTGTATCCTGCAACTTTGCTGAATTCAGATATTAGTTCTAGTAGTTTTGAATGGAGTCTTTAGGGTTTTTTATGTACAGTATCATGTCATCTGCAAATAGTGACAATTTGACTTCTTCTTTACCAATCTGGATGCCTTGTATGTCTTTGTTTTGTCTGATTGCTGTGGCTAGGACCTCCAGTACTATGTTGATTAACAGTGGAGAGAGTGGGCATCCTTGTCTTGTGCCCGATCTTAGATGAAAAGCTTTCAGCATCTCGCCATTAAGTATGATGTTAGCTGTGGGTTTGTCATATATAGCCTTTATGATGTTGAGGTACTTGCCCTCTATACCCATTTTGTTGAGAGTTTTAATCAGGAATGGATGCTGAATTTTGTCAAATGCTTTTTCAGCATCTATGGAGATGATCATGTGGTTTTTGTTCTTCTTTTTGTTGATGTGGTGGATGATGTTGATGGATTTTCGAATGTTGTAACATCCTTGCATCCCTGGGATGAATCCCACTTGATCATGGTGTATGATCCTCTTGATGTATTTTTGAATTCGGTTTGCTAATATTTTGTTGAGTATTTTTGCATCTATGTTCATCAGGGATATTGGTCTGTAATTTTCTTTTTTGGTGAGGTCTTTGCCCGGTTTTGGTATTAGAGTGATGCTGGCTTCATAGAATGAGTTTGGAAGTATTCCCTCCTCTTCTATTTTTTGGAAAACTTTAAGGAGAATCGGTGTTATTTCTTCTCTATATGTCTGGTAGAATTCAGAGGTGAATCCATCAGGCCCAGGGGTTTTGTTCTTGGGTAGTTTTTTGATTACCAATTCGATTTCGTCACTGGTGATTAGTCTGTTTAGTTTTTCTGTTTCTTGCTTGGTCAGTCTTGGAAGGTTGTATTTTTCTAAGAAGTTGTCCATTTCTTCTATGTTTTCCAGCTTGTTAGCATATAGATTCTCATAATATTCTCTTATGATTTTTGTATTTCTGTGGGGTCCGTCGTGATTTTTCCTTTCTCATTTCTGATTGTGTTTATGTGTGTAGATTCTCTTTTTCTCTTAATGAGTCTGGCTAGGGGTTTATCTATTTTGTTTATTTTTTCAAAGAACCAGCTCTTGGTTTTATTGATTTTTTCTATTGTTTTATTCTTCTCAATTTTATTTATTTCTTCTCTGATCTTTATTATGTCCCTCCTTCTGGTGACTTTGGGCCTCATTTGTTCTTCTTTTTCCAATTTCAGTAATTGTGTCTTTAGACTATTCATTTGGGAATGTTCTTCCTTCTTTAAATAGGCCTGGATTGCAATATACTTTCCTCTTAGAACTGCCTTTGCTGCGTCCCACAGAAGTTGTGGCTTTGTGTTGTTGTTGTCATTAGTCTCCATATATTCTTTGATTTCTGTTTTGATTTGGTCGTTAACTCATTGATTAATTAGGAGAGTGTTGTTAAGTCTCCATGTATTTGTGAGCCTTTTTGATTTCTTTCTAAAATTTATTTCTAGTTTTAAACCTTGGTGATCTGAGAAGTTGGTTGGTAGGATTTCAATATTTTTGAAATTACTGAGGTTCTTTTTGTGGCCTAGTATGTGGTCTATTCTGGAAAATGTTCCATGTGCACTTGAGAAGAATGTGTATCCTGTTGCTTTTGGGTGTAGAGTTCTGTAGATGTCTGTTAGGTCCATCTGTTCTAGTGTGTTGTTCAGTGCCTCTGTGTCTTTATTTATTTTCTCTCTGGTTGATCTGTCCTCTGGAGTGAGTGGTGTGTTGAAGTCTCCTAAGATGAATGCATTGCTGTCTATTTCCTCCTTTAATTCTGTTAGTATTTGTCTCACATATGCTGGCGCTCCTGTGTTGGGTGCATATATATTTATAATGGTTATATCTTCTTGTTGGACTGACCCCTTTATCATTATGTAATGTCCTTCTTTATCTTTGCTACTTTCTTCGTTTTGAAGTCTATTTTGTCTGATACAAGTACTGCAACACCTGCTTTTTTCTCTTTGTTGTTTGCATGAAATATCTTTTTCCATCCCTTCACTTTTAGTCTGTGTATATCTTTGGATTTGAGGTGAGTTTCTTGTAGGCAGCATATAGATGGGTCTTGCTTTTTTATCCATTCTGTTACTCTGTGTCTTTTGATTGGTGCATTCAGTCCATTTACATTTAGGGTGATTATTGATAGGTATGTACTTATTGCCATTGCTGGCTTTAGATTCGTGGTTACCAAGGGTTCAAGGGTTGCTTCTTTACTATCTAACAATCTAACTTAACTTTCTTGTTAAGTTATTGTAAACACAGTCTGATGTTTCTTTATTTCTCTCCCTTCTTATTCCTCCTCCTCCATTCTTTCTATAATAGGTGTTTTATTCTTTGCCTTTAGTTAGTATTTGGATGGTCTGCTTTCTTTGCTATGATTTTATTTTCTCTGGTGACATCTTTTTAGCCTTAGGTGTGCTTCCATCTAGAGCAGTCCATTTAAGATATCCTGTAGTGGTGGTTTATGAGAGGCAAACTCTCTTAACTTTCGTTTATCTGGAAATTGTTTAATCCCTCCATCATATTTAAATGATAATCGTGCTGGATACAATATTCTTGGTTCGAGGCCCTTCTGTTTCATAACGTTAAATATATCATGCCATTCTCTTCTGGCCTGTAAGGTTTCTGTTGAGAAGTCTGATGATAGTCTGATGGGTTTTCCTTTGTAGGTGATCTTTTTTCTCTCTCTAGCTGCCTTTAATACCCTGTCTTTATCTTGGATCTTTGCCATCCTAATTATTATGTGTCTTGGTGTTGTCTTCCTTCGGTCCCTTGTGTTGGGAGATCTATGCGCTTCGGTGGACTGCGAGACTACTTCCTTCCCCAGCGAGGGAAAGTTTTCAGCAATTATTTCTTCAAAGACACTTTCTATCCCTTTTTCTCTCTCTTCTTCCTCTGGTACTCCTATAATGCGAATATTGTTCCGTTTGGATTGGTCACACAGTTCTCTTAATATTCTTTCATTCCTAGAAATCCTTTTATCTCTCTCTGCCTCAGCTGCTCTGTACTCCTGTTCTCTGTTTTCTATTCCATTAACAGTCTCTTGCATCTCATCCATTCTGCTGTTAAGCCTGTCGATCGCTTGTCTGATTTCTGTATTGTCTTTCCTCAGTTCCCTCACTTCCTCCCTCAGCTCTTGCACATTTCTCTGTAGGTCCATCAGCATGGTTATGACTTTTATTCTGAATTCTTTTTCAGGGAGGCTGTGCATTTCCATCCCTTCAGACTCCCTCTCTGGGGTTGTCTGGTTGATTTTGGTCTGAACCATATTCCTCTGTCTTTTCATGGCTATATAATTGGTCACTGATAGTTGCCACGTATGTCAGCTGGGCTCTTTAAGACTTTAAAAAGAAGAAGGAGAAAAAAAAAGAGAAAAAAGAAAGAAAAGAAAAAACAAAAACGAAACAAAAAACAAAGCAAAAAAATTGCCCACCGGACGTAGATTCTGTGGGAATGCTCTAGGTGGCGCTATTGCCCCACTATTCAACAGCTGTGACTGTGCCTCTCCGCAGGGCCCTTTATCGCTCTGGCAGGGGTGGGAACGAATAGGAGGCTGCTGATCTCAGTGAGAAGTGTTAAGTATGGCTATGCTTCCTCAGTCGCCAGCTAAGGCGTCTGAAACTCCCCAGGACTCCCAGCCTGCTGGGCTGAGTGTGCTGGGGCGATCCGGCTCCTCCGCTGGGCTCCTGTCTCTTTAAGACCGCTGACGAAAGCGCGCGCTTTTTTTTTTTTTCTCCTTCCCGGGAGCCGGCTGCAAGCACCATGGCGCGTTCCCCACTCAGATCCTGCCCCTCTGTCTCTCCAATCTCCGCTGCACTGTGCAATGTGGGTCAGCGCTCCCCACGCAGATCACCGGGGCTGGCTACTTCGCGGGGTGTGCTTCCACTCCCTCCCGGCTCTGACTCCTCTCCTCCCGCTGGTGCGCTGGGGTGGGGTGGGCTCTGGTCCCGCCGGGTCGCGGCTCCTTATCTTACCCGCCTCTTGGGGTGCCGAGTCCTCTCGGGTGTAGCTGCACGCTGTGCGCTTTCCTGTGTATTCTCGTCTCTCTTTTAGGAATAGATTATTTTCTGTGTTTTCGTAGATAATTATAGTGTTGGGAGGAGATTTCTGCCGCCCTGCTCACACCGCCATCTTCCCGGAAGTCCCAAGGTTTGGACTTTTTCAGGGACAAGTTGCAGCCCAAACTTATGCAGCTGTTGCTTCAAACAACTAAAACATTGTAACACTTCTTGAGCTTTTTGACCAGCCAATAATATGTCATCCATGTAATGTCTAATATATATTTGAGGCCAAGAATTTCTAATAGGTAATAAGGCTGTAGCAACAAACTTTTGACATAAAGTAGGACTGTTGGCCATTCCCTGCGGAAGTACTCGCCAATGGTATCTTTTCATAGGCTCCCTAAAATTAACAGAGGGCACACTAAATGCAAATCTTTGACACTCTTCAGGATGTAGGGGAATAGTAAAAAAGCAATCTTTTAAGTCTAAAATCAGCTTATAAAATCCTTTTGGGATAGCAGCTGGGGAGGGCAGTCCAGGCTGATGTGCTCCCATGACCCCCATGGTAGAATTAACCTGAACTGTCTGAGGTCCTGCAGCAACCTCCACTTTCCAGAATGTTTATTAATAATAAATAAAATTTGTTCCAGAGTGAACTAGATTCTACTAAGTGTCCAGCCTGTAATTGTTCCTGTACTAACTGATGTACAGCCTGAACCTTTTCCTCTGTCAAAGGCCACTGATCGACCCACACAGGACTATCTGAATACCAAGTAATCTTATCTGCATGAGGTACAGGAATGTCAGTAGCCATCATGGGAAATACCACAACCCTTGTCTATGATAATTACCCTGGGGCATTAATAGCCGTTTTAATTCCTTGGTGATGTTTTCCCAGGCCGATTCCTTGTGCAAAACCCTGCTTTATCATCTGAGAGGTGACAATTTCATTTGGACTACACATTCAGTACTCCCAGTTGATTCAAAATGTCTCTACCCCATAAGGTAACAGGTAAATGGGAAACAACATAAGGCTTAACAGTGCCTGAATTGCCCTGTGTCCTTCCAATTTAGCAATTTACTACTTTGTTGGGGATTTTGAGTTTGTCCAATCCCTTGCAAATGTGTCAATGTTTCTGAGAAGGGTCAAGTAATTGGCCAACCCTTGCCTGCAATGATGGTGACATCAGCTCCAGTATCAATCAGTCCTTCAATTCTCTTTCTGTCTAATTGCAATATCATTTGGGGACGTTCTGATGTTATAGCTTGCACCTAAAAGGCCTCAGAAGATCCAAAAGATTCTTTATCTCTTTTTTCCTTAGCTGTTTTCCCATTAATCTTTGTTAAGGGCAACAAGAGCAACTGAGCAATTCTAGTATCTGCTGGAATAACTAACTACATGTGGGGATCCAACCATAATTCTAATTTCACCAGTATAATCTGCATCCACTATTCAAGGGTACACCTGTATACCTTGTACAGTAGTACTGCTACGGCCAATTATTAATCCCAGAGAGTCAGATGGTAGGGGGTCAAAAATACCAGTAGGTAACGTTTGAACACCCATCTCGGGAGTTAAGACTGTGTGGTTGGTGGAACTGAGGTTGAATCCTGCGCTTCCTGGGGTTGCTCTGATACGTTCAAAAATGGATTTGCTGTGGTTTGAGGAACAAAATTTAGGGCCCCATAAGCTTGTTTCAGAGGACGTGGTGCCTGGGGCTCGCCCCTCTGCTGGTTTCCCAAAGCCGTAATGGGTTGTCCATTTACATCCGTCTTAGATCAACACTCATTAGCCCAATGTTTTCCTCTCTTGCATTTAGGGCATAACCCTGGTACCCATCCTTCACCCATAACTTTAACCTCCGTCTTAAGGTGACCAACCTTCCCACATTTGAAACAGGCTCTATCCCAACCTTGCTGACTGAGCATGGCTTGTACAGTTGTTCCTTTAAGGGCAGCAGCCATAGCGAGACCTTGAGTATAAGAGGCTCCAATATCTGCACAAAGTTTAATATAACCTGACAAATCAGTTTTGTTTTTATATGATCTAATTGCTGCTTTACAGACAGTATCAGCATTTTCAAATGCCAATTGTTTCACAAAAGGTACACCACTTTGAGCATCACCAAAAATACGTCCTGCAGCCTTTAAGAGCTGATCTACAAAATCTTGAAAAGGTTCATCCGGCCCCTGTTTCATATTAGCCATGCTACCGCTAAGGTCACCTTTACTGGGCAACATAGTCCAACTCGTCTAGCAGCAACAGCAATTTGTGCATATACTGCAGGACTGAAGCTAATCTGATTTGCATTTCCTTCTTATAGTCCTTCTCCTAGTAACATATTAACATCCCAGGCCTGATTCCCAGCTTGTGCATTTAACATAGTAGTATTTTTTACTGGCATCCCTTCATTCTGCATGACTCTCCAGTCAGTAGGAGTAAGGTTTGCTTCCACTAGCGCGTCAAGAAGAGCTGCAGTAAAAGGGGCTCTAGGACCATATTGAGAGATGGCCATTTTCAATACCTTAAGTTGTTTAAATTCTATTGGTTGATATTGTCTAATTCTTTGTCCCTGATTATCCAAAATTTCTACTACAGGGAAAGCTGAAAAGCCAGAGGTATCCTCTCTCCTTTATAAAGCATCAGCTATAGACCTCCCTAATGGAGAAAATTTATTTTCCATAAGATGGGCCCTCCTTCCTCTCCTAATAATAGGATTCTGTAGTTTACTTAATTTGGAATCAAAAGCAACTGCAGAATAAGCCGGAGGAGGAACATCAGCTAAACGAAGAGACCAACCAGTATTATGATATTTGGCGGCTTATTCCTCAAGATCCTCCTCTTCCTCAAGATCTAACACATCTTTACTAGCTATTTGTAAAGCCGCAAGATCCTCCTGAGCCTCTTGATAAAGATTTTTTACAGGAGGAGGAGTGGTGGCAGGGGGCTTCTGGGCTGCCCCACCCACGGCTCCCTTTTCAGATAATCTCTCTTCCTGCAATTCTGTTAATTGTTCTTTTGCTTGATCAAGAACTTGAGATGTTTTCTTATTTTTATGTTGCTCTTCTATTGCATCTTTAAACAGAGCCCATAAAGAAAAAGTTATAGGAGATGCCTGTCCATTTCTTAAAACCACTCCAACCTTGTTCCAGATATCCACATTAATGGTTCCCTCTTGGGGAAACCAAGGACAGTGAAGATCAATTTGCTTAAGGAAGTCTGATGCTGAAACCCAGCTCCTCGTGTTCTGAGTAAATCTTTCAACGTTCGTACGAACGCAAGTCTACTGTTACTCTGTCCCATTTTGGGCTGTCTACCACACCCAGTACTTACTCCATAACGGGTCTTTACAAAGGTACTTTTACTTCGGCATTTGGAGCTCCGTCAGTCACAGCGTTCTTCAAGAATTTCCTCCCGTTTTCGAGCCCCACGTTGGGCGCCACCTGTAGTCGCCTGCGACCACTAGTGAATGCGGGTGTCTGAAAGGGGGCTTGAGAATGAGAGGCAGAGACATGAGAAGAATGGAGCCAACACAGTAGTCTGATCAAGGCTCAATTTTATGAGGCAGGGCTACAGTATATATAGGCAGAATCAACTCTGCCCGAGTTTCTATGGTAGCACTGACGTCAAGGCATCAGCTGATTTCTCAGAAATGCTCCACTGTGAAGAACATGAAACTTAACTCATGGCCAAGAGGAAATGACATAGCAATCAAGGAAAAATAATCTGTGCAGATACGGGGCTACAACAGTCATTGTATATGACTCTTTTAGTATACTGTTGAGTTTGTAGAGATGTTTATGTCTATATGCATCAGAGATTTGGGCTGGTGGTTTTATTTCCTTATGTTGTCTTTGTCTGACTTTGATATAAGTGTAATGCGGTCCCCATAAAATAAGTTTGGAAGTGTCTGTCCTCTTTCATGATAAGGAAAAATTTAAGAAAATTGGAGTCATTTCTTTCTTAAAGCTTTGGTAGAATTCACCAGTGAAGCCGTCTGGTCCTGAAGATTCCTTTGTTGGAAGATCTTTTTATTATTGTATAAATATCAAACCAGTTTGAATGGTGCTGTTCATGCTTTTTAATTCTTCATGATTTAGTTTTGGTAGATTCTATATTTCTAGGAATTAATTTCTTCTTGGACATCCTGTTTGTTGGTTTATAATTTTTGATAGTAGTTCCTTTTGAGTCTTTTTACAATTTCTGTTGTATCTGTTCTAATGGCTATTTGTTTCTGATTTTATTTATTTGAGTCATCTCTGTTTTTTTCTTGGTTTAGTAAGGCTTGGTCCCTTGTTTATCGCTACAAAAAGCAAACCTTAGTTTTGTCAGTTTTTTGCATCATTTTTCTATTAGCTATTTCATTTATTTATGCTCTAACTTTTGCTGTTCTTTTCTGTCTTCTAACTCTGGGCTTGGTTTGTTCTTTTTCTATCTATTTGAATTGCAAAATTTGAATGGGGTTTTTTGAGATACTTCTTCTTTTCAAATGTATGTACTTATCACTCTGAACTTTCTCCCTATTACTGCTTATGGTATACCCCATAAGCTTTGCTATGTTGTATGTACATGAAAGTCAATGTTTAAAGTCTATTTTGACAAATTCAATGAGAAAAAGAAAAAGAGATATAGGAAAACTATAAAGTAAATGAAATGGTTAACCAATCATAATGTATGGATATTAATGATATTCTAACGGTAACCATATTTTTAAGAATTTAAAATCCCCTTATGTTTATGAAACAGTTGGGAATTTACCACCTACATGTCCAAATATTTGCAATATAAAGAAAATGTTGCTTTTGTTAAGTGTAATGAAGTGGTTGTTGCTATTTTAAGTCTTTAATTTGTAGAGATTTTTAATATTTACAAATAAAATTATCAATCTCTGGAACTTTCTATAAAATAATATTGTGAGTAGAGTATTCATTGTTCATATATTTAAAGAAATATTGACCACAAATCATTAATTGTCAAATTTGATGATATAGTAGGTATACATTCATAATAATGTTGCAGACAATTAATTTTATTCTTAAGAATTCACCATGAAGTTTATAATTTAATTAACTTAAGAAGTAAATTAAGTACCAAGAATAGTGAAAAATTGAGAATAAAGATATTGACACATTTTCAATATTCTCAAAATTCTACTTTCTTCTTATTGCCAGTGAAAGATATGCATAGTTTGGAAATGCAGAAAAATTTATGGACAAAATAATTCCCCACAACTCCACCCCCATGAGTTGTCTTAAGGTGATATTTTAAAATATTTTTCTCTGGTTCTTTTAGGAAATGAATTTAATTTTTTTGCATTATAATTATTCAATACATTCGAGAGAATTTATATGACTAATATGTAAGCATAATGAATAATAATAAAAAATAAGTGAAATCCCCACATTCCTTGTGACAAATTATTTTTCTAATATTGGCAAAACCAAGACTAGAATGCATCTATAAAAATGGATGTGAAAAACATTTATGTAAAGGATTATAGGAACACAACTAAAAAACAAAACTGAAAAACTAAAAGAGCATTTAAATACACAGGCAGGTGTCAATTTTAGTTGCTGAGGAATTCTTATCTAGAACTTCTCTTTCTAAACCTTCATTTACAGTTGTACATATTCCTGGATGTCTGGGGCAATTATCACCAGCGATAAAATAGTTTCCTATAATTGTGCAGCCCAACTATTTTCTTCATTTTCTGTGTACGCATGTATGTTAATCCCTCTGCAAAAAAAGGCATTATTGACCAAAGGAGTAACTATTCTCAGTACCTCTGTTGCCCCATGCTGTTTCCCTCCACTTACTCCCTATGAAACCAAATACGCACTTTCAAAGATTTTGACTTTAACGTACTATTTTATACAAACAAATCAATGTATTTATTAATATGAATGAATGCCATCATGAAGATTAAATAAAGGAAAACTGAAATTTTAACCTTTTGATTTACTATCTTCTTACATCTATGTCACAACTGCAGGACATGCTGAGCTCATTTGTCAAACATTCTTTATAACTTGGAAGTGGCTGTATTTGTGTCCTCTTTTAAAACTATCTGTAGTTTCCATTGTTGGCTCCTCCCTGCCACTGACCCACAAGGAAAGGAGGCAACATGATGAGATTTTGAAGACCTGAACGGACCAGCCAGGAGACTCAAGGCGTAACAGCTCAAGAGTGATGCTGAGAGAGCACCTCTCACATTTATTGATCAGTAAACACAGTAGATGTCCAGGGAAAATCATACTACATAAAAATTAATAGAGGTACGGGAAAGACCACATTACATAGTGATTGATCTACTTCTACTTACAGGAAGCAATGTAAGTACAGTCACATCATGAAAAAAAGCATAACTCTAATATACTGTTTTCCTAGCATAACTGTAATATACCGTATTCCTTAACGCATCAAGAGTCACAGGTACGGGAACTAGTGCAGGTAAGAAGCAATTAACTTGTAAGTGATTAATATGAGGTGAGAAGTGATTAACTTGTAAGTGATTAATATGATTTCCCACATCAATGCAATCATTGAACCATAATTCTTAACATAAAACTAGTGGCCATGGAATAGCCAATGTGATAGGCTGATTTGAAAAAACAAAACAGAATAAAAACTTTTGTTTACTCTTTACATATTTGAAATTCTATCGAGACTTGCAAATTTTTAATAGCCTTTACTAAGAACCTGCACAATATAATTGGCTTTTTTTGCTCACATGATTTAAATTGGGCATAATGATATTTTTATAATGTAGTCTGGGAAGGCTCTAACTCTTAATATTATACTTGGCATATAAATTATGTTAACCAATCAAAGTAAGAAACTCTTCAGTTCCATTGTTGGTGAGCAGTAGAGTGAGAAGCAATACTAAAAACAATGGAGTTAATGAATGAACCTATCAGGAGAAAAAGAATCTTAATTCTTCTGGTCTTCTGTAGTGACTGAAAACCGAAGGCACACAGCATGTTCATTAGGGACCTGTAGATAGAGCTCTTTTTCTTTGGGTGACAAAATTTGGGGGGCATTTAAGTTACAAAGCAAGTCTTGTCCTAAGGGAGATATGGGACAATCAGACATATACTGAAATCTGTGCCTTAACTGTTGTTTTCCCAGTTGACACTCCAGAGTTTGTAGTAATGATCTCCTTCAAGGTTGCCCAGTCACCTCTACTGTGGTTGCTGACTCTCTTTTGAACAAGGCTAATTTTGGATTGGAACGTGAAAACATGGCTCCCTTGTCTATGAGATCTAGGAGATCGTGAGTAAAACTGTGTGGGCAGATAGGATCGCTAGGTGAGCTTTAAACCCAATATCTATAGGGATACATTTAAAAGAAGGGTGGGATGTCCAACGAAAAAGGTACAGCCTCTAAACAAGGAGGCTTTGGAGGGAATTTAACCTATCTTGGCCAAATTTTTTAGACTCATCTGATTCAACCATGCGTGCCTCCTTACAACAATCCAATTTTTCCTGTAAAAAACCCTCATACTAATGAATATAGGTTTGTAAAAGACTTGAGGGTCATTAGTGATATTGTACAAAATATACATCCCACTGTACTGAACACAGATACCTTCCTGATACAGTCCTGGGGGTTACAGGTGGTTCTCGGTGTTGGAATTAAAGGATGCATTCTTTGAAGAAGGTTTAACTATCATTTGACGTTGAATGACAAGATCCTGATAGTAAAGTTACTACTCAATACCGTTGAACTGTACTGCCACTGGGATTTAAGAACTGTCCCTCCATACTCAATGAAATCTTAGGAAAAACTTGAAAATTTCACAATTAGATTACGGCATTCTTTTATGAAATGCTGATGATCAATTTATAGCAAGCCCAGATTTTGAATATATTTTGGTTATGCTATTTCAGTTTTAAATCATTTGGTTATATGTGGATATAAGGTGTCATCTCACTGGGCTCGAATGTGTAAACAGTAAGTGACTTACTTGGGCTTCCAATTAAGTAAAAGGACCCAGAGCCTTATGGTAGATCAGGAACAAGCCATATTAAATCTAAAAGTCCCTGGGAAAATATGGCAGCTGACGGAATTCCTTGGAATGGCCAGTTTTTGTCATATCTGGATCCTTAATTTTGGATGTATTGCAAAACCTCTATATGAAGCTTTAAAAGGCTCAGATGCGGAGTCCTGATTTGGATAACACAATGTCAAAATGCATTTAAAACCTGAAATAAAAGCTAATGATATCCCCTAATTTGGGCCTACCTCATCTTTAAATAGAATTTAAGCTCTATGTACATGAACTGGAAAGAAGTACTGACACAGGCATTGGGGGATGTGCCATGACTGGTGGCATATTTGTCCAAACAACTGGAGCAAACTCTGAGAGGATGGCTTCTCTGTCTATGAGCAGTAGCTACCACCTGTGACTTACTGCAGGGAGCAGAAAAGTCCACTTTGATTCAGCCCATTGTAGACCAGGGTCCACATCAGGTCCTGAATTTGTTGGAACAAAAAGGAGGCTACTGGCTGACAGCAAGGCAGCTAGGGAAATATTAGGCCATCCTTTATGAAAACCCCAATGTGAAATTAAAGATTGTGTCTACTCTAAACTCTGCTACTGTATTGCCTGCCCAAGAAAAGGAACAATTACAGCATAATTGTTTGGAAATTTTAGAGACTGTCTTTTCCAGCTGTATGTATCTCACTGAACTTCCTTTGCCCAAGCCAGATTGAGACCTGTTTACCCATGGAAAAAGCTTCGTGGGAGATGGACCCTGAAAGGTGTATAGGCAGTGGTCACAGCAGAGCAGGGTATAGAGGTCGCAGCATGCCATCTGGAACCTCAGAACAACAGGAGGAATTGATAACACTGATTAGAGCCCTCCAGTTGTCCAGTGGAATGAAGGTAAACATTTATACAAACTCTAAATATGTGTTCATGATTGTGCATGCCTGTGGAGCAATTTGGAAAGACAGAAGGTGTCCAACAGCAGGAAATAAGGACATAAAATATGCAGTTGAAATATTAGTCTTGTTTCAGGCAGTGACCGAACCTGAAGAGGTGGCCATTATGTGTATTCCAGGGCACAAATTTTGGAGCTATGTGGACTGAGGAAACCAGGCAGCTGATAAAGCTGCAGATAAAGCAGCCAAAGGGAACTCCTTTTTAAGAGATCTGCTACCTCAATTAGATTTGGACAGATTCAAACCTCATTATGCAGAAGAAGATGAAAGTAGGGCCAAAGAGTGGTTCTCTGATCAACGGGATGAAAATTCCACATGGCAGTTGAGCTCTCACAGACTAATATTGCTACCAGAAGCCCTGGTCAAACCCATGAGACGATTGTATGACATTCCTCATTATGTATGAAATGATCTGATGAACATAGTAACCCCATATTTGAGAGGGCTTTATTTACTATACAGCAATTTGCTCAGTGTTGTCAGTTATGTGCTCACAATACTCTTAAAGCTGAGAAACTCTCATTGGAAAGGGGAGTACAACATATGGAAAATGACCCTTGGGAATATTTGCAAACTGACTTCACCAACATGGCTAAGACTACAGGGAACTTCAGATATCTACAAGTTTTTTTTGACACATTTTTGGGGTAAGTAGAAGCTTTTCCTGCAATTACAAAGGAAGTCAATGTGGTGGTGACAACGTTCCTCAAGGAAATAATTCCTAGATATCGACTCCTGTTGTCCTTACAGAGTGATAATGAACTGTCCTTTATCTAAAAGTAGCTCAGAAGGTAAGTAAAGTTTTACAAATATAATGGAAACTACATGCCTCATGCAGGTCACAATTGATGGGAAAAACAGAAAAGATAAATCATACTTTTAAAAAACTATGCTAAACTGTGCCAAGCAACTAGTCTAAAATAAGACAAGGTATTGTTGCTTGCCCTACTCAGAATTATGGTGACACCTATGTTGGGGGTTGATCTGTTCTCTTTGGTTCTTGCCCCTGCTACAAAAAAGAGGTGAAATGCAGGGACCCAATAGTGAAGCAGAGTTAGGGTTTTATTTGAATATACTCCAAGGGAGGAATGTGCTAGAGTCAATGTAGACAAAGGCAGGTTTACTTGAATATAGCAGAGAGGAAGGAAAAAAAGAGGGAGTGAAAGGAAGCTCATTGAACTCCTGCTTGGCATAGGGCATAATCCCCTGCCAACTCCTAAAGTCAGTGTCACCTGGCATCTGGTGTCTGCTTGAATCTGCATATTTTGGGAACTGAGTTCTTACCCCCTACAAGATTTTGGAGAGCCACAGAGCAGTGGATGGAGTGAGATTTTGTTCTGAGAATTTCCCGAAGGCAAAGAAAGGAGATTTTCAGGCAAGTTAACAAGGAGCATGATTGTACAGCCACAGTTCCATCTGGGTCACCCATTTGAGGGGAACGTGCAAGCCCCAGAACTTGCAGCATCTAAGCAGTCCTTCCCTATTTATCTGGAGTACACAAAGAGAGTGACACTCTCAAATAGGTGAGGGTGGGCAAACTCAGAGAGAACGCATGCTTAAGGAATTAGGGTATGGGGCATTTTGGGTAAGGGTCAGCATAAGGCATGATGTATAAAGTTGCTCTATTAAGGGTCCAGAAATAGGGAAAAAACAGTATATAGGTTAAGGTTAAAGAATAAGCTGGGCCTTTGTGCAGGCTAAGTAGATTTTACAATGACATGATCTAATTGATAAAATGAAGACATGGGCTGCACTTGGATACTTTTCTTTATCTGGGGAATATCTGGACATTCCAAGTAGCTCCTGGCCTTTAGAACTTCAATTAATTAATTCATTAACTGTGATTGCTTTATGGTTCTCAAGTTTTATATGGTTAATTCTTTCAGTCCCCTTCAGTGGGCTTTACCAGCCTTAATCTCCTGCCACCCGCTCATGTCTATTTATCTGTGTAACACCTAGAAGCAGGCTTAAACCAAGCCCAGGAAAGAATATATGGAAGACCCTTCCTGAAACTGTAAGGTAAGTTTTCTACTTTGTCAATATTAGAAGAAAGTAGGATAA
Organism: Smutsia gigantea; assembly: GCA_032199065.1. Classification (NCBI taxonomy): domain Eukaryota; kingdom Metazoa; phylum Chordata; class Mammalia; order Pholidota; family Manidae; genus Smutsia; species Smutsia gigantea. Next base: position 64,132 of record JAVSCE010001311.1, on the reverse strand, counting down.
AGCAGTACATTCAGCAAATAAGTCAAATATTAACTACTGTTCATAAGGTTGCTTCCTCCAGGTTGCTTCTTTCTCCTGATGTCTCTTTACATCCAATCTGACCTGGATATTATGTCCTACTAAAAGCTTGGAAAGAACAAGCACCTTAACAACAGTTGGAGGAAAAATGGAAGGGATGCTATGATGTGCTCCTGACTACCCACACCTCTCTAAAGTTGGGAGGAGTAAAATTGCAGATATATCACACCTTAATAAAAAAGTTCTCTAAAGATTAAAGATACATAGATGAGCCATGTTTTAAAAGACCTAAAATATCTCTGGGCAGAATAAATCCTAAAAATGACATGTATTTGCTAATTATGTCTGTTGCTCTTTCTTTTTCTATAGGGTGGAAGGACTGTGCCCTAGTCCATATCACACAAACTCTGGCATGGACTACCCATCTGATTATTGGATATTCCTCCCAAAAGCTCATTTCATGGCAGGGCGCAGTGATCCTTTAGTACATCTAGGCATGAATTTCTCTGCAGTTCCTAAATACACTGGTATTCCACAAATTTTGCCTCTAACCTCATGTATCTAGTGAGAATAGCTCATTCCCCCATGCAACACATGAAAGATTTGCTGTGTCATTACACTTTTGATTACAGAACTAGGTACAGTCTATTTTAATAGACAACTAAATGTTATTTCCACTCCTATATCTTTCCACATGTATCCCCTGAGCCTAAAGAGGACTTGCCTGTGTGTGCTCAGAACTGTCTCATTTCCTGTCCCCAGATCATATTATATTTGTGACCTGTTACTCTCACACTCAACTAGGATGGAATGGGTGGCCTTGAAAATATGATAGGTTGTATCAGATACTAAAAAGAATGATTGAGTTTATTTCTGTGCTCCTACAGGATGTTTTCATCTGCAACTGTAGGGTAAATGGCAGAATTTCCAGAATCTTCCTACTGGTCTTAGCCCATTTACATATCTATAAGTGTTTACCACTGAAGAGCCTCCCATCAATCTGGGAAAAGGTGTGGAGAGAAAATAGTAATTCCCTCCTGCCTTCCATTCCTGGTAAGTAATTGGTCTGGCACCTGCCAGTCACCAAGAACCTGCTTATGGAGTTCCTCCTGGAAGGGGCAGGTAGGAAGTAGAGAACATAACATGGCTGCAGGGTGTGAGCCTCATCTGTAGAAGACAGAGGATACCAAGCCTGGTGGTGACTGTAAGAAATAAAAGTCTTCTCCCAACCGAACCTATCCTTCCCTTTGACTTATTTTGGTTTCATCATTTTCATAGGGGACACACCCTGAGCCAGAAACACCTGCGATGAGTCGGCAGGATTTGGAGAATCTAAAATCTGTCTTCATGTGCATGATATTTGTGTGGGATGCTCTTATAGGTGGGGAGATACACTAAGACATCCACTATGGGTGGTGGGGGAACACCCAAGGAAGGACACATCTATGTGTATTTGGTATTCATCAAGGGTTCCACCCAGGGATTCCCCAGGAGGATTTGTTCTTGGGTCAAGTGCCTCCTAGAGAAGCGGGCCCTCCCCAGAACTGGGAAGGGGTTGGGACACTGGATCCAGTGGAGTTGGCACTCTGCAAAATCAGGTACTCATTAGGGGAACTGAGTGACCACAGGGCGGCAGAAAAGGTGGGTGGCTGTTTATCACAGCGTTGGAAAGGGTCATCAAGGAGAGAGATGCACTTCAGCATCAATAGGAAGAACAGGGAGATGAGTTGTGGAATGCTCTGAAAAAGAAGTGAAAGATATTAAGAACTGAGATTGTGTTACTGGAAAACATACTAGTGGCATGGCAAGGGCAGCAGAAAAATGTGAGCTGCAAGAGGCCATGGGGGAGGTGAAAGAAGGGGCAGTGCCTTTAACCGCAGAGATGGCAGATGAGACATCATGGGAGCAGGAGCCAGAGCAGGATGAGATGGTGGAGCCAAGAACAGAACTGCTGCTGAGGCCACTGCCTAAGGCACAAGCCCCTCCCATATTGATAGCCTGCCCATTTGTAGGTAAGGAAATAAATAGGCCACATCTCAGGTTCCTAAGTGAGAGAAGCAGCCCCCTCCCCAACTTGTGGGGCACCCCATGCTCCACCCCTATACCCAAGCCACTGTGAAAGATGACTATAGGTGTAAGCAACCGGCTGCTGTGTACCATGTCTCACTGTCTACAGAGCATCATCAGTGGAACAGCTCTATCAAGGTAATTACAACTTAACCCATTCAAGGTGACTGTGAGACTGGACCCAAAGGCCACAGAGCATATGGCACAGACACCTTCACTGGCCAAATAGGATGCATATTTACAGCAGCATAGCGCCCTCTTCACTAGACCCTTAAATGGAGAACTCCAATGGTTATTGGGGTCAGTGACAAACATTAGTGGAAAATAGGAAGAACTTGCTTTTGAGCCATTGGTAGCCAAGTATCTTTACCAGGTGGGAAAAGCCCCTATACCTGAAGGTGCTTGGTATATAGACAGCTCCAGTAGTGGGCAGCCCCTGAAATGGAGCCCTGTGGCTTTCCATCCTAAGACTGAGGCAATATGGATGGTGGATGGGGAGGGGAAGTGTAGTCATGGGCAAAGTTGCCGGCTCTATAGCATGTTGTCATCCAGGAGCCGTCCCATATAGTTGTCTGCACTGACAGCTATGCCATCTGTTGGGGCTTGACCCTATGGCTACTGATATGGTACCATGCCAACTGGATGGTTGGTGAGAGTCCCTTTGGGGGCAAGAGTTGTGGCAAGACCTATGGGCCTCTGGTCAGACTAAAAGAGTCACTGTATATCATGTGACTGGCCACTTGCCTTTGGCATCCCCAGAGAATGATGAAGCAGTCACATTGGCCCAGGTGCACTGGCTAGAAGGAAAACCTGCCTATGATGTAGCCCTGTAGTTATATCAGCATTTGTTGCACGCAGTGCAAAAGACAACGTGGGCTGTATCCCGTTGGTGTGGGTTGCCATTGACCTCTGAGAAAGTCAAAGAGCCTGGAAGGAGTGCCTTGTGCGCTCTAAAAGGGACATACACCGAGTCCTGCAGCAACATGGGGCAATAGTAAAACGACCAATATCCCTTGTCAGGTGGCACATAGACTTATATTGGGCCTCTGCCCATATCAGAAGGATATTGGTAAGCCATGACTCATGTGGGCACAGCTACTGGCCTGTTGGTTGCTTTTCCCGCACAACAGTGCAGGTCAGAATATGAACAAAAGGGGCCTAGAGCGGCTTTGCAGCCTATGGCCTGCAGCAGGTAAATGAGGGTGATCAAGGCACCCACTTTACTGGACCTGCGTTACAAGAATAGGTGCAGCAATTAGGAATAAAGTGGAAGTTTCATGTATCATATAAACCCACTGGGGCAGGTATGATAGGGAGGTACAATGGTTTGTTGAAATCTGGCCTGAAGTCAGACACCCGTAGTCTATGGGGCTGGTTAGTCCACTTGTGGACAGTGCTACAGCATTCGAATGAGACCCTAGAATAGGACATTGAGCTGTGTGAACATGCTAAAAACACACATTGCTGCCTCTTCTATACAACTGCAGGTGCAAACAAATGAGGAATTATTGAAGCCAGGACGTGGTAAGCAGAGCATCATCCTGCTGCCAGCACCAGCCATGTTAAACCCTGGAGGCTCTGTTGAGTGGACATGGTGATGGAAATTCTGACACGTGGACCAATGATGGCTGGCTCTTCTGGCACCTTGGCAACAAAGCCTGGAAGCTGGCCTCCTGTTTGTGATCCCCAAAGATCACAATGATGTAAGCAGAACCACAGGAAGATAAGAGCATCTTTGGGAAGTTTTGTTTTGTCTTTCTGGACAATGCGTGTACCACACATAGCCCTACATACCAACCCATCCATAATTCCAACAGGTGAAGGAGTGAATGTCTGATATCCTAGACCAGGATGGACCCCATTCTTGTCACTGTCCTATCAAATGAACACTCTCTTGCATGTATCCTACCTGATGGACAAGATTTGCATATGTTTGTGTCATTAAAACATATGTCTTATTGCCCATATGATTATTTTCTTCTACAGTCTTTGTATATTGGGCCTTCCCTCTAGTCACACCTGCTCCTTGCTGAATGTGCATGGAAATCCCTACCAATTCAGCTGTGATTCCTGTGGAATGCATGAGCTATAGAATTAATCTGAGTAGGAATTTTTACTAAGCTGGATCCTCAGGCTTGAGGATTGTTATGATTTTATTGCTACCTGTATCACAATTCCTGTTGTTATTGTATGTTGTTAGTCTGGTTGCCGTACTCCAGTTTTTCACACATGGCCATTGCGGAAGATTAGGGGCATGTAGATTGTGAGGTAAAAATTCTGGAGGTGTGGATTGTGAATTAAATATCTGAGTTTAAAACTTAACATTAATTTTAACTTGAAAATGGACTTAAGTAGCCCCAAAACCTTTGTAACCACTAACAGGTGGCAGTTTCTCTTTGTTCTTCTTGTTTCCAGAGTTTCAGGGTCAGATAATGCACAAAGATGATTTTGCAGAAACCATGTGATCCTACCCCCACAAAACTGGGGAGGTAAAATTTCCAGAATCTCCTGCATGGCCTTAGATCATTTACATATCAGTAGCAGCTTATCACTGCAGAACGTCCTGTTGATCTGGGGTAAGGGGTGGAGAGAAAATGGCCATTCTCTCCTCCTCTCCATTTTTGGTACATAATTGGTCTTGAATCTGCCTGTCACCAAGGACCCACTGATGGAGTTCCTCCCAGTTGGTGCTGGGGGAGCTAGAGAATGCACTGTGGCTGTAGAGCACAAGTTGTGGTCAGAGGAGATGGGTAGTGCTGAGCCTGGTTAGTGGCTGTAAGTAATAAAAGCCTTTCTCCCAATTTACCCTTCCCCATGACTTATTTTGGTTTCCCAGTTTCACAGTGTATTCTCCCTGGCCTAGGAACACACTTCCCTGGAGCTACAGCAAGACAGGTGGAGTCCTTTGTGCTCCCAATTATACCTGATAAATTTCTACACCTGTGCAATGCATTCTTGCCACATTATTCACCCCTTTCTGCATTCACCGTATCAATGAAACTAAACACTGCCATGGTTCTCTCAAGCTTTTTACCAGAATAACCTGAGATATACCTAGAAGAATTCTTGATGGGGATCCATTATTTCTTTGGCTAGTCCTTCATTCAATGGTGGGATGTGGCTGTACATGAACATATACTTGGAAAATTTTCTAGCCCCTTGATTATTTTGGCTTATTTCACAGCCAAAGCACCCGCAAATTTACAGAAATCACTTGATCCTTTAGCTGAAGTGGTATTACATAATAAAATGACATTAGATTATATATTGGTTGAACAAGGAGGAATTTGCACTACAGCAAATAACTTATTCATGTACATTAGTACTTCTGTCCAGTTTGAATCTATTAATGAAAGGATTTGCCAATAAGTTACACAGTTACAGCATAATGTAGATCACCACACCTCATTTTTAGGAGGATTTGGGACAAGAATAGAAGATTGGTTTTCTGGTTTGTTCTCCTGGATACCCAGCAGTTTCAAGTCCATAATTATGGGGATATTTAAATTCTGTCTGTCATGTCTTCTGATAATCTTACTGCTTTACTTTGGGTTCACAGTCATAATGTGGTGTCTTCCTAAATTACATAAATCCACACTAACACCTTGGGACAACAGTATCATCTTTGGTGACAACAGGTGTATGCCTTGCATTTAAAAACCCTGATCACTTGTTGCGTTAATTCAGCAAGAAGAAGGCAGATGAACTTTGTCATCCACACTCCCCTTGAAATGGAAGGTGAAAATTGACAGTGGGGATTGTGAAAGAACAAAACTGAATTAAGTATCTGGGTTTAAAATTTAACATTAACTTTAACTTGAAAATGGACTTAAGTAGCTCCAAAAATTTTGTAACCACTAAACAGGAGACAGTTTCTCTGTGTTCTTCCTGTTTCCTGAGTTACAGGGTCAGATAATGCAGATTTTGCAGAACCCAAGGGATCCTAACCACGGAGAACTGCAGAGGAGCCAATAAGAGAAACCAAAAGCAACTGAATCAGTGAAGAAATGTCTGCTTAGATCCTTGCAAGTTGCTTTTTTATGTAGCTGTGAACACCACACCTCTCCTGAACAATGTACCCTTTAAAAGCCCTAACTGCTTAGACTTTGTGAGAACAGTGGTTCTTTAAGGCATGAGCTTGTCATTTGCTCATCTGCCAGAAAACTGAAAAACTATTCCTTTCTTTTCCTCAAAATCTGGTCATTGTGTTTTGTGTTTTGACTGGTGACAAGGACAGGTTTTTAGTATCAGTCCTTTATTTGAATGATACATGTTATTATGCACTCATAGGTATTTTATATTTAAACAATACACATTTGCTGGCCCCATTCACTGAAAAACACATAGGAAGGGTAATGGAACTCACAGCAGCTACTACAACTCATGCCCAAATTCTTACCTTGATATACCATTTTTTGACCAACATGAGGAGGGCTCTTTGGAGAAAAGACAGTCCAGTTCCAATGCAGATATGTGTAGCATGAACCTGATAAATTTACCAGTACAATATAGGAAGGAATCAGGCAGAAACTGTCACATCTAAAACAGTCAGAAGTCAACCAGAAGAGTTTCCCCTTGGCTAAAGTACTCCAGAGAGGCAGTGTTGTCAATTCAAATTGCCCTTGAAATATTTATGTCAATCACTAATGTGACCTACAAGAAATACAAAATTTTATAAATCCATGTATTCAAAAAGATACTGGAGAACCAACACTGAATAATGAAAAAAGTATAAAATAGGCACTCATCCATGCTCTTCTGTGTAAACTATAACAACAAATATGCAAACAGTAAATGATAGATTAAGTATATAACCACTTTGAAGTACATAATGAATAAATGGATACTACCTTTGATCAACAATGGCTTTTAAGAAGGAAAAAAAGGAAAAACATGTATCTCCTGTTGGAAGTTTAAAATTCCATTTCTGGAGTGGTCTTCCAAGAGAGTTCTCAAACCTAAACCTGGATTAAGCCTCTACATCTAAATAGCAACTTCAGAAAATCGCATGTATGAGGATGCAGTCAAGGGAAGCATTACTGCATAGTTGCCCTCCATGAGTAATGATAAGAGTTTCTTGTTGCTTATTAATTCGACTTTTAGGGTGAAAATATAACATCATTAAACTATCTCCACAAAAGTGGTCTATAAGAATACTGTCTTATATACTTGAAAGTTGCTCAGAGAGCAAATCTTAATTGTTCTCACCACAAAAAAAATGGTGGCTATGTGTCAACTAACCCCACCATGGTAATCATGTAAGAATACATAAGTGTGTAAAATAAAGATGTCATATACTTCAAATCTACACAATGTGATATGTCAATTATATCTCAGTAATGCTGGGAAAAAAATTAGTGAAGTGGATAGGGTATCAGTCCTATGACATAGAGCCACATCTGCCAAAATGCTACTTCACAAGGTAAATAAACACAGTATATACACTGTCAAAAACTTGAGTTATGCCTGTCTTTTGTTCCATCGTTCTTCACACTTTCTTCTAATACCTCTATCCCAGTAAGTAATCCCAAACAAGCATCTTAGCTGTGAGTTAGTTCTGCATTGGTGACTGCATTATCAATTGATTATATAAATTCATTACCTTATTCTTTTAATGTTAAATGCATGCTTACATATTTCATTTAAGTATATAACACTTAATATACTTAGTAACAAGTGGTTATTACATAATATGAATTATTAATTTATATAATTAGAACAAATACATGCCTTATTATTAACTGATTACACATAATTGTAATTTACTAATCAGAATTTCAAATAAGCAAAATATTAGTATTCTTGATATTTCTCATTAGAATGTTAAATATGTGATAAATGCAAAGGCCAAAAAGAACAATGCAATGGACAGAATTGACTGCTATTAAATATTGCATTTTGTAATGAGAATTAAATTATTTAGACTATTTAATAGCATCTTTAACAATTGTGAGCATATGCACATCAAAGTAGTTATTATTTAACTCAGAATTATAAAATAAACTTGCAAGCCTAAGGGTAAACAACAAAAAGGGTATTTGTGGAAATCATTTCTATTTCAAAAAGATTGAACATAAATTAGTTTAATAGTTTTCTTTGTGAAAGGAAGTAGACTTCACAACTATTTTTATAACTCATAAACTATTAAGTCACTGTGACTAATGGAAGTAATTATTTAGTAGAAGTCAACATTTTAAGTCCTCTGTGGGACATACAGATGAGCATAACTGTTCTCACGGGAGGGTCAGTGTAGAGGACTCGGGAGGCTACTGAGCAACCCAAAGATGGCTTCTGGAAATCCCTCCTGGTCTACAATACAGCAGACCTGTGGCCTGGACTTGGCCTTGGACACTGGAGATCAATGTGAAACTCTATTTCAAGGTCAAAACAAGTAGACTTAGAAAACTTGAACTATAAGTGTGTCCAGAAGGAAGCCTGATCCTGTATAAGAATCTGTATTCACTATACCCAATGTTGTAATGTCTCTCCTAGTTCTCTTTTTAAATAAGGCTTTTGTTAGCTTCTAGGTAAACATTACTGAGAGGTCTATAGTGTATTTCCACATCTTCTTAAGGTTTCTGAAATTCCATTTTTATTTCTTGACCTACTTCTATTTAGCCATCATACATAGAAAAACAAATCAAATAAGATTAGTATGAATTTTACGAGTGTCTTGCAAATAACCAATGCTTTACATTCTCTCTTGCAAGGAGAAATTTGATTATAAAATATGGAGGAATTATCTGTCACAATTTTCACAAATCAAATTCTACAGTATAGTGTATCCAGTGCAGCTGGAAATTAATTGGGTACATGAGGAGGATGAGAGTGGGTTTCTTATATATTTCTGCAATGTCCTTATGAAATGAACAGTGGTCTCATGTGAAAGGTAATTGTGGGTGAGAATTACAAGAGAATGAAACATTTTTTCATAAAGCTCAATAGCTTGGAAAAGATATTCAAAAGGAAAATGCACTAAACTACAATTGGGGTAAAAGAGCGGCTAAGATCTGAGGAAAGTAGTCTCTTTCCTAATTTGCACTATGATGCAAAAAAAGAAATAGATAAATACTGCACGCATGTCCCTAAAAGCCTGGAAATAAATTTTTTCCGTATATATATTTCTAGTAGTCATTGAAGATGTTAAACATTAATGATATCAATGGAATTTAAGACATATCAATAAGTAAGTAAACACTTTATTTTTTAAATGAAATAATTAGGCTTTTCATTTTATATTATAGTAAATATATATGTAACATATTACTACATAGCATGTATGGAATGTTTATTATCTCAGTAATTATACCTACTAATCTTAATATTAAAGATAAAATGAATTACATTAAATAATCACAAATTAAAAAGTCAATTTTATTTGCTGAGAAAATCATTAATTGATTTCTAAAAAGTGTAATGGGTTTTTTACATTAGTCTTCTAAATTTCACTTTTACCTTTTGATGGAGTCAAAGTCATTTCTGTTTTCAGGTGGTGATATCCTCTAATGAACACATGACAGAAAAGAAGTAAAATGCATATTACATATGATTATTTCAACAAAAAATTCAATAAGGATTTATAAAAATTGGACAAAGCAAGAAGTATTGGATTTTATTTACCATCATCTCTCAATGATGTGGCTAGTTGTGTGAAGATTTCCTAACTTTTCCTGCTAGATTTAAAATAAGGGAACTAGTAAAAAAGCAGGACTTAACTTCCAAATATGTAATAAAACATTATGCAAACAAGAGAGTGAAGAGAAAAGGAAATCAGCATGGATTACAGAAAACAATTTCAAATTGTATCAAGGATGATGATATTGATCACAATGAATTACATATTTCATCTCTTCCCTTTGGTACTCTTTCCACCTAAATGTCTTTAAGAGAAAAGGAGAGAGAAAGAGAGAGAGAGAGAAATGAACCACACAATGATCACAGAATTTATCCTTCTAGGTCTTTCTGATGATCCTGACCTTCAGATTATGATTTTCCTCTTTTTATTTATCACATATGTATTAAGTGTCACTGGAAACCTGACTATCATCACTCTAACTTTGGTGGACTGCCATCGACAGACACCTATTTACTTCTTCCTCCGAAACTTCTGTTTCTTAGAAATCTCCTTTACTACTGTATGTATTTCCAGATTCCTGGGGGCAATTATCACCAGGGATAAGACTGTTTCCTATAACAATTGTGCAGCCCATCTTTTTTTCTTTATTTTCATGGGGGTGACTGAATTTTATATTCTAACTGCCATTTCTTATGACCGCTATATTGATATCTGCAAGCCCCTTCATTATACAACCATCATGAACAGGAAACTCTGCACCCTTCTTGTGCTATGTGCCTGGCTGGGTGGGTTTCTCACCATCTTCCCACCTCTTATGCTTATCCTCCAGCTGGATTACTGTGCTTCTAATGTCATAGGTCACTTTGCATTTGACTACTTTCCCCTTTTACAACTATCATTCTCAGATACATGGCTTCTAGAAGCAATTGGTTTTTACTTTGCTTTGATTACTTTGCTTTTCACTTTGGCATTAGTGATTTTATCTTATATGTACATTATCAGAACTATTTTGAGAATCCCATCTAGCAGTCAGAAAAAACGCTTTCTCCACTTGTTCCTCTCACATGATTGTTATTTCCATCTCTTATGGAAGCTGCATATTCGTGTATGCTAATCCCTCTGCAAAAGAGAAGGCATCATTGACCAAAGGAGTAGCTATTCTCAATACCTCTGTTGTCCCCATTCTGAACCCCCTCATTTATACCGTTAGAAACCAGCAAGTAAATCAAGCCCTCAAAGATGTGGTCCATAAAGTAGTATTTTCATCAAATAAATGAAATACATATTTGGAAAAAACCAAGGACCCTCTAAAGAGCAGTAAAATCTCAACATTTCTAAATATCTGTATGCTTGTTCTTTGTAGTATGTTTCTATGCCACATTACAGTTAATTTTATATTTTCCAGTCCTTCCACTTTCATATCCATGTTTCTAAAACACACTAGTTATGGAGTTATTTAAAAATATGGGAAAGTTTATTTATCTCACAGAAATCTCTGGAAATGAAATGTATTTCTTTTAGACATACTTTGCATTGCAATGTAGGAAGTAGTTTTAAATCTGATATTTTAAGTCCCTAAAAGTTATATATGATATTACATTTTACTTCAAGCGAACATTTCAAAATCAGTGTGCAGTTTCTTCTGTATTTTCAGGATGTACATTGATAATTTCTTAACATTTAAAGAATCTATGTCTTCTGAATTATTGTATATGAAATTCAGTCCTTAGAGGCCATATGTTTTAGTGCATTGCACTGTAAACCTAAAGATGTACTCTTTGTGAAATTTATCATATTTATGACAGTTATTTTGAATTCTCTGTTACGTGTCCGTGTGCATCCATTTATTTAGGATGTTTTTATGGAGATTTATTTTATTTGATAGGGTTATTTTCTGTTTCTTCACGTTCTTCTTAACTTTGTGTTTGTATGTACACATTTGAAAAAAGAATCACCAATCTCAGTCTTTAAACTGGAAACTGGATTCATACAGGGGAAGTCCATCACCAGTCAGTCACCCTAGGGATTCTGGGGCCCTCCTTTGTATATGAATATTGTTTACAAAGCTTATGTGAGGACTTGTTTTCTCGGACAGTTTTTTGGAGATTCCTAATTAGAAGATTTTGCCCATTTTTGCCAAATGGAGCTCATAATCTCTTGCTCTCTGTTTCTGTCTGTGATAACTCTGGTCCTTGAGGTGACCGTTGTCACCTAGCTCATTTTTGTTTCCAGCAACTGCCAGGCATCTATATATGTCAGGTGCCACAACGGCCCCATGATGGTCTACAGAGACTCCAGTCCCTGGCAGCCGCTGAAGATCTCAAAAATTGGACACATGTTGCACTCTCCTCTTTTCTCCTGGAATGCGAGACTGCTGAGCTGTATTGGCCTCTGTCTGCTGTAAATGGATCCTCTGGACATGACATTTTCAGAAAACCCTCTTATAGAGTCATAAAATATACTTTCCTTTAATTAATCCTCCTAAATTAGTTGAATTTCACTTTATGCCTTAGAATATGGCCAGAGTATTGTAAATATTTCTTACACATTTAAAACTGTGAGTAATGCTGGTTGAGTGCACTGTTCAGTTGGTCATGTTCATTCTCACATGATTTAAAACTTTTGTACTTTTACTGTTTGTATTGTTACTGATTTAAATCTGCCATAAACCATTATGGAGTTGCTTGTCTTTGTAGTTATGCTAATTTTTAATTTTTTTATTTGTTTACACTGTGTTTTTATGCAGACACTAAATTTAGAATTGTTCTATCTTCTCAGTGAACATAACTTTTTTTAATCATTATAAAAAACCACCTATTCCTCTCTATCTGAAGTATGCTTTTTCCATAAAACCTATATTCACTAATATTGATACAGATATACCTGTGTTTTTTGTATATGAATATTGTTTACAAAGCATATATTTTGTCAATAATTCACTTTTGAGTGGATGCTAGCAAACTGTGCAGGATATCTATAACTAGGTATATATTTTCACTCCCTGGTGAGCTAATTATTAGGTATTCTCAATAAGGCCATACACATGGATAGGGGAAGAGGATGTAATGCAGCAAAAAATTGGTTCAAAGGAGTCTTAGTCCTGTGATATAAACCTTTCATGTGCCTTTTGATCCATCTCTAGACTGATGTCCTATGTATTATTTGATTATAGATTTGATGATAGACTACTACTGTGAATGACAAGCATTAGCTGAGATGGTAAAATAACAGTTCATTATGGGAAGCTGAAATCTAATGAGCAACTGATGTCCTACAGTTTGGCCCTTGGTCTCTGCTAGGACCCAGTAGCAAGCTAGTAAATGTTGTTCAAAAGGAAAGGATCTACCTGTAATAGATTTCTCTCTATCACAGTTTATGTTATGAATCTCCACTTGTACAAAAGAAAAGGTACCATATAGCACCCCCATTTGTCAGTGACAGTTCAAATAGCATTACAATTGCTTGGTCATTTGGCCCAATAGAAAAACACTAACATTAAAACCAATATTAAACTTCATATGGAAAAACAATCTTGCAGTAATAACTAAGAAATTGTAAGAAATAAGAAAAATGTGAGAGATGAACCACAGAGATATTAAAATATAAGATTAATATTATATGTACCTCAATAGAAAATAGTAACAATAATAAAATAACATAAGGTTTCTATGAAACAGAGAGAGAGCCCGCCCAACATGACTCACCTAGTTGGTCCAATAGAGCCAGAGAGGCAGAAATGACTCAGGGAGTTAATCAGATGAAGCCACAGTGTCCAAGAGTCACTCAGGGAATGTCCAGGGTCTCCCCAGTTAAGAAACATCAGAAGCACAGGCACAGCACAGCCCCTGTCCTCATTTCACCAGAGAAAGCCTAGAGAGATGAGATTGGTCAATCAAGGACTTCTGTGTCCTGCACAAGAAAAATATATTTAAAGGCACTGGAAAAGAGGAAACAAATCTTTATTTGCAAATAACATGATATTCCTCCTAAGAACTTAGTACATTTACATTAAATATTACTTAAACATGAAATTGTCCTCTCCCAGAAGTCTGCATAGGCAACAACCCTTCCCACTTTGGGTCTCTTCCCGAAGTTCACTCAATAAGACCTACTACCCCAATGATATTATTATAGTAGCTACCCATTCCAAGGGTTTTCAATTTTCTCTTTCTTTACAAAGTATTTATTAACCTATAATACTATATATTTTAATTTACCAACCAATCGTGCTCACTGTTTGTTGTCTATAGTCTCTCATATCCCTCACCCTCTAAAAGCAGGGATCTTTGTATACTTTGTGGGCAAAATGTTGTGCTTGCATAGAGGGGTGCTGGAGTCTCTCTATACCACTTCTCAAGAGCCAGGTGTGCATGACTTTTCTGCCTTAAATAAGTTTACAGTGGAACCTTGTAATCTGCCGTGGTGGGAGACTTCACACCATATAAATTGACCAGCCCAGCACCTCCACCCCTTCTGGTAAACATTTACCAAAAGTCACTCATCCTTCTCATTTAGAATATTCATCTGCCATGTAATTGGTATTCAGTAAATACTTTTTAATAAATAAATATGTTTAAATAATTTAGAATGGTTCCAGTGTCACAGCAATCAGAGCATTACTTAAATGTTTCATCCAAAATTAACACATGTAATTCATATAATAAATATAATAATGTGTGTAGCGTTAACTTAGCTTTGAAAAACAATGTTCAAATAAAACATGTGATGAATCATAACTAGACAACTTCTATGACAAAGAAATAATTGAAAATTTGTTAATGGATTTGCTTGGTGTTTTTTTTTCTTATTTTATTTTACATTAGACTATTTGACAACACTTTTCTATTTGGTGTGTATTGACCTTTCATGCAGTCATAATACCTCTTCTTATGAAGGTATGCATTTTGAGCTTTCTAATGGTAGTAATTTCCAAATAACATAAGCCCTCATTTTTTTCATTGAAAAAATTTTTAATGATGTGGGTTATCCCTGGAAATAAATGAGATCCAACATCATCTATCAATAAAATACATTTCTGAGATTAAAAATTAATTAGTAAAACAATAATCCAATTAAATAATGGTACCTAATAAATGGTATGTGAATCAGATATCTTTTTGGGTCCTTACCTATAAAGGATGATATTATATCACTGAAATTATAAGTAACATGCGCTGTAATTATTCAGTAATATGATGTTAATTTAGATTTTGAAAGAAAGTCTCAAAATATTTATATGCTTTAACCACTTTGATTTAATAAATGTTATGCTTGGGTTTTGAACATTTTAAGGAATATATTATTCCTAATTGAAGTTCTTCTTCCACTGTCGAAGAAGAGTGAGTCTGGTCACTGAACTATGTGTTTCTTTGGCTTTAAACAGTAATTCATCAACCTCAGAATACCTTGGAGACAATAAAACATTATTAAAAACCAAATGTCCCATTAGCTTGCTGATAGGAATGTAATGGAAATAATCAGTCTAAATTAAACATAAATTATTAGGAGGCTTAGAAAACTCTGAGAATTATCAGTAACTAGGAACAGGAATGTGAGAAGGTAAGAGAGTGATAGAGTGATCAATGCAGAGAAAGAAAGAGGCAATTCACCATCTAGGAGTCTGAGAGGTGATAGAATGGAGATGAAACATTTCTAATAGGATTTTTCAAAGGAAATACAGTGCTTTGTAAAACAGAAACACATTCCCTTTCCTCCAAGCAGTTCATTGTGCACAGTTACACACTGGTAAAGACAAGATATTTAACTATCTTCTTTCTGCTTCAAACTCTTTATCTGAATAATAACAATAATGATGCTAACCTCATAAGGATTTTTTGTCTATGGAAAAAAATGAGATAATTTAAGGGTATAATAAATGTCTGATGATAAATAAAATATCAAAAATGATTGCTGCATGTATTATTATTAAGGAGTTTGAGAATGGAATATGAATAAAATGACTCTGGCTACAAACATAAAAGCAAAGAAATAGAATTTTCATAAGTAGAACATCAGTTTCTCTATGTCTGCTGAAATGATAAATATTTTAATGTCTATTTTAATGTGCAGCAATTACAAACGCAGCACAGTTCAATCTCTGTGTATTGCCCTGTGTGTTAACTAGTGACTTGCTCATCCTTTCCTATTTTCTTTCTTCTATCCCACTTTTAAATACTCTCATCTTTTAATCCTATAAATAATATGCACACCTAGCATTAAATGCACACATGTTTCATGTCCATATTTATAAATGGAAAGAAATAAGGATAAATAGTTAAAAGTAGAATTTATATGTATGTACTATATGGGTATTATATTCTAGTAATAAAATTTACATCTTTCATTGCAGAAAATATGGAAATAAGCAAGTTAAAAACATCCAATACCAGATTTTCAAATTATTTTCTTGGTTCATAAGTATTCCCACAATGAGAAGGTGTCATATTCAAAATACTTATAAACAAGGCTTTAAGGGAAGTGAACAATAAAACAATGAAGGAAAGTAGTCAAAAGACAATAAAAGCCACATTTAGCAAATATTCCTTGGACATTGGTCATGAAAAATGCACAAATTTTCCCTAAATTCAAAAACAGAATTAAAGGATAACATTCTTTAATATTTTGCCTATTTCAGAATACAATCTGGTCTTATTAGAAATCCAAAATACTGTTTTCTACAATTTCACTCTGGTATAGTAAAAAACTCTTCTCCAGGTTGCCAAAATTTAAGGCATGTAAGCATAGTTACTCCTGAGGATAAGTCCAGAATTTCTGGAAGAAAAATGTGGAGTCTTTGTACAATCATAAAAGAGTCAACTTCTAAAACAAACTTTCATACACTCCATATCACATACTACTTACACATTTGCCTTGTCTCCAATAATCTCACTTTTTTATGCTTTTTTGTCGATATTTATAAAATTGATACAACTGTATTTTTTAATGATACCCCTCTTTGGCATTCTGTTCACTTAATGAAGTCCCCTGAGACAACAAAAAAGATATAAGTCCAGTTCCATTTGTATGGCAAATATAGAGAAGAACATTCCTTATTTTCTATTTTTCAGAGCATCATTAGTGGGAAAATACAACAATCTCTGAACTCTAAAGAAAATATTACTTAGAGGTTATGGATGTATAATTGTAGGATTACAAAACATTCATATTCAGTGTTTCTAAAAATACAAAGAAAATGTTATATAAGCGCTTTGTATACTATCAAAGGTCATGGAAGAGTATTTTACCCATCAACCAGGGGTGATGGAGTCTGTACATGGAGTTAGTTGAGAAACAAAAAGCAAGAATGAGTTGTGTTACAATGAAGTGCAAAAATAGTTTACAATTATCTGTAATGTAGGATATTTTTGTGGCTCAAATATTACTAAAGAACAACAAGGGAAACTATGAGAGCAATGAAAAAGTTAAATGACCATAGTTGTTTTGAGAGAGGAAGAGAAACCAAATAAATTGCAAATGCAATTTACCAACCATGAAATTATGTAAATATTTAGGCAAATCAGAAAATAAGATTTGAGACTAAATCAAGAAGAATCAGAAAGTAAGTAAATTTGTTATTCTTCAATATTATATATATTAACGCATTTGATCAAATATTTTAAACAATTATTTGCATATGAGTTTATGAATTTACAACCTGTTCAATACTAAAAAATAAATAACTGTTTACTACCAAGAAGACTATTAACATAGTCAGAATGCAAGAACACAGAAATAAGTCCTCCAGTGCTAATTTATTTTTTTTGTTTAAATGGCATTCTGTTACAGAAATAGGATTTTAAAAAAGATATTCCATATCAGAAAGACTACCTGCTTCTCAGTAAATGTTTAAAAAAGAAAAAAATAATTGTGCATTGTGTGAATTAAACTATTTCTAGGCAATTATTATTTTAGTAATAGATGGTTACTTTCTTGTATTTCTGGCCCTTTTATCAGAAAATAAAATGATGTATGAGACTGATAATATCAATGAAACCCTTAGGAAAGTAATTTAGGAGAAAATAGTCAAAAATTCCCACGGATAAACACATTTTCTAAAGTGAGATGACTATTATGTTGACTAATTGTTTAATCTTATGAACGTTTCCTAAAGTATTGTGTACTTTAAAATATACCATGTGGAGGTAATCTAAATAACCTCTATAACCTTTCAAATTACACACTTAGATTATCTTCAATCCAGACTTGTTTTTATAATATTGAAGAAAGGAAAAAGATTTATAGGAGTATTTTCATAGTTTCTATTAAAAGAGCTAAGTATTTTAAAGAATAATTAGAATCTTAATTTTAAGATAACATTAAAAGAAATGGTTTCTGTTTAAATGTTACCACAAGACTTCAATATTCATGGTCTGTGGTAGTATATTTTTCAAACAAAAGAGATCAATATTTAACTTCATATAATACTACTTGAATAAATGGTTGAAAAGAAATTGGACAGAGTTGCTAAAACTGAACAAGTGTTTTGTATCTCATAAATTATTCATCATCATGAATATTTAAAATTTTTATACTCTACCTTCAATTCTGTTTTAACTTTTTATGTTCTATAGGGGCAACATATATTTTCTGTTCTCTGTGAGGGAGAAAACAATCAGCAATGAATAACCACACAGTACCCACCAAATTCATTCTTCTAGGGCTGTCAGATGACCCAGAGATTCAGATTGTGATTTTTCTCTTTTTAATTACCACATATATACTAACTATCACTGGATATTTGACCATCATAGCTCTGACCTTGGTGGACTCCCATCTACAGACCCCTATGCATTTCTTCCTCAGGAACTTCTCCATATTAGAAATATTCTTTACATCTGTCTGCATTCCTAGGTTTCTGGGCACAATTATCACCAGAGGTAAAACAATTTCATACCACAATTGTAGAGCTCAATTGTTTTTCTTCATCTTCGTGGGTATAAGTGAATTTTATATTCTAACTGCCATGTCCTATGACCATTACCTGGCCATCTGCAAGCCCCTGCATTATGTGACTATCATGAACAAATGAGTCTGTGTATTGCTTGTCTTTTCTGCTTGGCTGGCAGGATTCTTAAATATTTTCCCACCAGTTATTCTTTTTCTCCAGTTAGATTACTGTGGCTCCAACATCATTGATCACTTTGCTTGTGATTATTTCCCCCTCTTGCAATTATCCTGCTCACACACATGGCTCCTAGAAGTGACTGGTTTTTATTCTGCAATAGTGATTCTGCTTTTCATATTGGCATTAATAATTCTATCCTATATGTTCATCATTAGGACAATTCTGAAACTGCGTTGTGCCAATCAGAGAAAAAAGGCATTTTCTACATGCTCCTCTCACATGATTGTCATTTCCATCTCTTAAGGAAGCTGCATATTCATGTATGCCAACCATTCAGCAAAAGAAAAGGCATCATTCACCAAAGGAGTAGCTATTCTGAATACTTCTGTTGCTCCCATGATGAATCCATTTATATATACTCTAAGGAAACAGCAAGTGAAGCAAGCTTTAAAGGATATTATCCAAAAGGCTATGTTTCTCTGGCAAAGGAAAGCATGAGTAGCATTAAAATAATAACGTTCCTTTCAATTGTTCTTTATTCATACTATAGAAATGACCTTTCCTTCACCAGTTACATATTTTCTCTTCTTTTCCATTTCAATTTTAAGATTTATCAAACATTGAACTGAATAAATTTGAACCAAGTATTGCTTCAGAATTTTCTGTAAATTCAAATGTTTATTCAAATGTATTTTGATGATGTAAAAATCTGGTTTAATGATTATGATTTTGAGTAGAAGTGGTTTGTGTTTGAAGAGATATAGGGCATTTAGTTTGATGAAAGAGTGTTAAGATAGAAATGGAATTTTGAACTTTTCATCCTTTCCAGGTAATAGAAATGAATATTATTAGAAAATTTTCATTCTATTTGGCATTTCCATGAAATCAAATAATCATAATCACCAGGGGTTGGGAAAACAATACAGATATCTACTTTAATTTATTAAAAGATTAGACCCTCACATACATTATAACTCTTTATACTATTAGAATTATGATAATAATGAAGAAGAAAAGTAAGAGGTAGAGGCAAAAAATAAAACAGATCTTTTTTGGCCACCACTATTCCCCAGGACCACTATTTTCTTTTTGTGGATTCACTTAATCCTGCCAACAACTTTATGAGGTACCTATGATTATTATGCTTTTTTAGTGAGAGCTATTTTTCTTTAGGTAGATTCAAGACAGGCAAAAATTAAAAATAATAGGTCAAGACCAGACAATGTGAAATAAACTGCATGAAACTATGATAAAACTAGTGAGAGTTCCACTTTCTAGACAACCAAGCTCTAATTAGAGCATCTAGAACTGACTTTAGGGTTTTGTGATATACTGAAGAGAAATGACATCTGTTAATAATATTCTACACACTCTGCTTTGCTTAAGGCAAATCATATGGAAAATTTGTTTACAAAATCTCGTAGAAAATTAGCATTATTCCTAATTTAAAGGTGAATGAGCAGAAAGAAATTGAGTTTGAGAGTTCAGTACAAAGACTGCAACTTTCACATCCAGGATTTAAATCACTCTTCTTTAACCTCAAAACAAAGACTACTTGGATTAACTTTATTCTCACACTGACTTTCATTTGTAACAATTTATGAATAGAAGCTCATGTTAAATGTTTCAATTTTTAAAGGACTTTCTTATATGTGATTAATGCCTTCAAGCCGTATTAACTTATATCATGACAGACATTGGGGATATAGAGATGAGAAAGGATGAGTCTTACCCTAAATTATCTCAAATTCTAGTGGGAAATAAAAAGAAGAATATAATTAAAATTTAATTTGGTTAATACAACAAGTTAGGTCTTGGTAGCACACAAACCGAGTAATGTTATCATTGACAAAGAAAATATCAGTTTTCCTACTTTCTCTCCTAGAAAAACTATGTTCAGTTTCACAATAGTTGCTGAATGTTGATTCATTTTAGCCTAACATTACAAGCATATGATAAATCTTGTCTGCTTTAGCTGATATCTTAGTTTTCAGTTTTATTTTCTTTCTTGGTCTTTATCTTGTTTTTTATAAAAATCACATTTCCTGAGCAAAAATGGCTACTTGGGAAAGGACTAGAGTGGTCTCTAAAACTCTTTCTATATCCTTGCCCTTAATAGGGAATCATCAATTGATCTACTTTGACCCATGTACCACTACCACATCTCAGGTCTATTTAAAAGAATTTATGTCAATGAACACAATCTAGATTTCTAGGAGATGTCAAACTGAAGAATTTGCCATTTTATATCCAGGGAACCCTCAGTTATATTTCTCAAATGAAGTCCATGAACAAAACAAAAAGAAAAGCCTATCATAGTAATACGCTAAGATAAAATCTTGTAAATAATTAAGTGATTGTGCATACAGTATTTCTTATCTTAATATATGTGGCTAATAACAGCTTCCTATAAGCAGAATAATAATCTCACAGATATAATTCCTTCCTAATTCTTATGTTATTGTGAAAATTCATTCACATATTATTATTAAAAATATTTTTACAGAAACTAGGTTGCAGGCATATGCTAAACATTTGGGTTAAAAGGACATACCAACTTAACCCTATAGGATTATGGGCAACAGATAAAAAGTAGACATTTACATACAGAATTAAGTTCTTATGAAAAAATATATACCAATTTCTAGATCAGTATAAAAGATGGGATTGCTCACATATCCTATAATCCAGTAATAATTCCCAGTAAAAGTAATAAATATAATTAAATGGATATTCTGAGGAAAGAGAATCATGATTGCAAATACACAGTAGTAAAAGTAAGAGAAGTGTATGGGGAATCATGTTGAAATAAACAAAATGACAAGTAACAATTGCTTCCTTTCATGCTTTCAAAGAAAGAGGTAATTTTGTGAATTCAATTTATTATGCACAGAAAAGCAATACTATAAAACCAATACTTACCTACCTCATGTGAATATTGTTTTAATGTATGTTAAATGTTTCAATGTTTCCTTATCCCTCTGAGATTTTAACACTCCCTTTAAGGATATTTATCTATCCCTTTTTAAAAATGAGACATAGAAATTCATAGGAAATGAATAATTTACATATGGCCAATGACATCAGAACAGTGATTCAATTCATAGCAGTGAACCACAAATAAGCCATTGTACCAGTTCCTGCATGAAGGAAGAAATCTTGCAAAATAAACATACACAAGAGAACCTTAGAATTTCAGAATAAAAATGGGCTATTTAGATAATTTATTCTTTCACAAAGTACTAAATGAGCCCATTCAGAATTCCAGGCTTGGCTTCCAGGGATTTCTTTCCAAAATAATATATCCCAGAAAATTAACATTCAGAAGAATTATTCATTTGGAATTAGACTTAAATCATTAATGCTAACTACAGAAAATCATTTTAACCCAAAAAATTCAAAATCCCCAACCCTTCTATTGGTAATCTCAGATATAATATAACCTGCATGATAGTTTAGTCTCTAAAGGCAAGACTAAGGTATTTTTCGATTGGGCACTGACTTCCCACACCAACATTGGCCATAGCTATAAAATATGTGGTTGATAATTCATATTTCACTCATCACTCAGTCATTCTCCATCAGTCTGCTTTGAGTCACAAAAAACTTTGTGTTCTTAAATAATGAAAGCTCTTTGTTATTTATCATGCCCTACATCTTTATCTGATGTTAGGTCTCCTCTGCTAAAGTTTTCAAGCTCAAGCAACCTTCTTTGCTCCATCTATATAACTGGACCTGGATTGCTATTTTTTATAGTTATTTTGGATCACATGAGCCTTGGGAATGGTGCAGTATACTTACCAATGTGATGATTATATGGTTGAAATATTCACAATGTACTGGAATTTCATTGTTGTTGACTATATTAATGGATTATGAGCATTTCTAAAGAAAAGAGAACATCTTGTTCATTATTGCCTACCAAAGGGCTTATTGTAGTAGTCACTAAAGTATTTATTAAATTAATAAATGAATGGAAGTCACCAAATGCCTACTTCCTGTCAAAACTATTAATATATCTTGGCTTAAAATTATCATTGTTCTGCTCTGACATATTGTTTGAATAAGTTTCTATGTCTGGGTTTTCTAGGACTTCTTCTTTTTCAGAACCATAGATAGACATAGCTGAAACCATGAGCAGTGCTAGCTACCTCTTAAGTTCCTTATTCAACAGGCAGAAATTCGATTTTCTTTTTAGGTCTGCCTCTCTGGTTCTCCATTGTGGACATATTTAGGACAAACACTCTCTCATAATCATTAAGTTACCAGATGAATTTCATAATTATACTCCCATAGATATCACACTTCTAATGATGTTTTTAACTTGAGGTGTTTTCATTTAGACAGTAGAGAAATACCATGATGATAACATTATTATTAACTTGGGGAAATTTTACTTTATACATATCTGTGGCTTTCCTGAGGTGGATTTCATCAAGTCTGAGAATTGCTCACCTACTCCTTATTTACTCTATATAATCTCCAGAAGCACAAACCTATTGGCATATCTTGGACAAATTAGCTTAACTCTTAATGAGATAGCTTATTAATATGAAAATTAGGGAGAATAATAGGAATTCGCTCAGAGGTGGTTGTGAATATTTTCTTAGCCAAGGTTTAAGTGCTTACAAACATGCCTGTTACCTTCCAAGTGCTTAATAAACTACAACTATTATGATTATCTTAAACAATGCCAGTTTTAATTGATTGGCATGTGACCATCCACATACAATTTAGTCAAAAATAATACTGCTTTATGCATCACATTAGTGTCAGTAATACAATATAGTACGTGGTACCCCCATCTGTAAGTTGATGATTATAATAAGTTTTACTTAATTTATTGATGTGAATAATTTAGATTTCTCTTTTGAATAAAGCTACTCCAAAAACATTTTTTATTAATTTATCCATATTGCTGGCATGGATCATAGCAGATTCAGATGACCCTAAATCCTAAGGAATAGAACTAGATTGCTCAAGAGAAGTTCTCATTAAGATTTAATTTTGTGAAGTTGCTTTGAGATCATTCCAGGAAGCTCATTGTAAAATCTGTCTTTAGGTCTCTTGACAATACCTTAAGCCAATCTTTACTGTACATTAAATAGAATTATGTTTAACTAGCTAGGGTGAATTCTGTTCTCTGTAAGTACAGTTGATATACAGAAAGCATATCCAGGTAACAGACTCACAAAACAATAAGAATCTGGGGAAAATTTATTAACCTGGATTTGTCTGATGTCAGCAATGATTCCATTAGACAATAATACACTTGTAGTCTACATTTACACATTAACAAAGCAGAGGTCTTCTAGAATTAAATACCTATTAAAAACAAGGTCAAATAAATTCAAATAAGGATACAATACTTAGGCAGTGGGCTGGCTGCTTCCCAATGCATTAGACTGTTTAAAGAAATAAAATGTAGTTGTAATATTTCTGTAATTTCTTAACTGAAGAGATGACATAGCCAATATTAATTCCTGATCCCATAGGTTCCTTATTGTAAAGTTGATTTAAATTTCAACCTCTCCACACGTCTAATGTGAATTAAGGCTGGGGATAGAGAATTGGAATTAAGGCATCATGTGCATTCAGAGGACTCTGAGTACCTGAACTTGGAAACGCCACCTAAACTCATCACCATAAGAAGCATCTGTCTTCCTCAGCTTCATGAAGTCAACCTTGCCTCATTTAGAAAACTAATTCCCTCACATGAAGGAGATAGCTCTAAATTTCATGTTAGGATTGTATACACCATTTCTAAACTGTTTTCAGACCTATAACATGTTTCAGAATGTGGCATTATCCTAGAGATGGTAAACAGGTACAAAGTCAAAAGGAAAAGGCTTATGTATTAAGTTTTACAAGTTTTAACTAATTTATTTTCACATTAATATGGTATTTCATATTTGGATGAATTCTCATGGCACATGTCTAGGGAAAAAGAAATAAAATTTCACATTGTGCTGAATTTATTCAAATAAGTGCATCTATCAGAAATTCTGGATTTACTATGTCACTTTGAATGGATAGGAAAAGTTTCACTGGATTCTGAGGTCATTAATAAACTGTCTACTGACAGACTCTGGGAGGATTTCAAGAAAAAAATTTTAAAGGTGTCTTGTTGAAATGACTCAGGGGCCAGTTGAAAGGAGAGCCAGTGGCTGAAGTTGGAGAATTTGAAAAACAAGATGAAGAATGTAGTATTGAATTATAACCCTCTAAATAAATTCATTAGTGCATACAGTATAAAAATGAATGATTGAAAAAACTAAATGGAATAGGATTAACTTTCTTAGAGAAAAATGCCAATTTATAAGTACAGAAGAAATGAAGGAACTACAAAACCATCGTCTTAAAACAATAACAATTTCTACAGCAAGATCACTGCAGAATGGTTAAATTAGTAAAACTAGGGAGAATATGATACAAGATATTTTATCTGGGGAGAAGGACTTAGGAAATTCTAAGGAGCATTGATTGCTTTGTTAACTAGACAATAAAATGAAAAAGTTGAGCCACACAAAGAAGAAAGGATTTTATTAAAATGTTATAAATGAATCTTATTCTTTATTTATTCAGTTCCCTTTTTTATAGTTTTACTAATATTCATTTTATTAGTTTTCATTTTTATTTCTTGATTTATAAAATGAAGGAAAATGCTAAATATAAATATTTATTTCCTATTGTATTTAACTCCAGGAGGAAAATCCCAGGGCAGAATATCTCTAAAACCAAAATCGGTCAAATGGACAACGTTAAGAAACGTATTTATTTCTTACAAGCAGTCATCCCAGTCTCTCTCTTGACCAGTCTGCAGCAAAGGAGAAGTTCACGAAGCCTCCTTGGTCCAGATAAACCCTTGCATGCCCTTGTAATTACCTATTGATATGTAGATAGACTAATTAGGTCCATCCCTTGGAAATACCTATTGATATGCAGATGTTGTAAAGCCACCCTAGAGATTCTTGAAATATTACAATTTTACCCATGTCTTGCAAATGAGTTTCAGCCTCAGGCAAGTTCGCTATAGATTCACTGTGACCAAAGAAATTTACAGCAAAGGGTTCTTGGGGTGAAAAGGTTATACCCAACTTTATTTCCAGGTGGCGGGTCAGTCACTAAAATCCCGTTCACTTAGAGCAAGTCTGTGTTATCGCTGCCGCTTTGGTTGCAGCAAGCCGGTCTCTACCTCTGGGCTTCTCTGCACAGTCGTCCTGCACAGCTGTCCTGTGGGCCTCTCTGCCCAGCTGTCCCACACAGACATCCACTGGGCCTCTCTGTAGAGCCATCATGCACAGCTGTCCTCCAGGCCTCTCTTGTCGGCGCTGCCACCACTCCAGCCTCTGCTCTGCTCTCCTACAGCCTTGCAGCCCCGCCATCCAGTCTCAGGCAGAGCACTGGGCAGAACTCCTTACATTAACACAATAATGGCTTATTGCCTAAAGGTATGGAAGCAGTAGCATAGCAACAGGCCAGTTACATTTAAGTTCAGTGAGGATCTTGGCAATAGGAACCCCATGTTACCCACAACCCACATGTGCATACTAGATAACCAACGGACATATATAACAACTTATATGAAAATATGATCTCAGGTCTATTTACCAATTAAACTTAAGCTAAAATACCAACTGTAACTCAAGGGTAAAATCCAGAGAAAAATACCTTTGAAACTAAAAATCAGTAAAAGGGAGAAATAAAGTGGGAGAAATCCATTTATTGCCTACATGCAGTCATCCACTTCAGCTCCCTGGTGTCTCTCACCACCCAGCAGCTGCAGAAGACAGGGCAGAACCCAACCTCTCTAGTCAAGATACGCCCTCTCTCATCCTTGTAATTCCCTATTGATATGGAGATGGGCTATTTCTCTCCACACCTTGGAAACCCCTATTGATATGGAGATGAACTAAGGCCAGGCAAAAATTTCTGGAAATATTGCAATTTTACCACAGCGCACCCCTCCAGGAAATTTGGTTCACAAACTGCTTGTTCCCCATCTTCTGGAATGACCCTTTGGTGAGAAAAAGGAGCATTGTAATCAGGCAAATAACATACAATAATAACCGCAATAAAATCATGATAATCCTCAACCAGAGGCTTCAGCTAGGTACAAAGTCTATGCAGATTAAGTCCATAGCTCTCCCATTCCTCCCATTCCACAGGCAGTCAGTAACTGAAGAGGTAGAGATTTCAGAGCAATCATTACAAGGCAGCTGCAGCCAGGGTCACATCCAGGCCACAAGGAGTGTAGAAGGAAATAACTGTAAAGGTGATAAGATACATGCTTTAATGATACCAACATAGGCAACTCTTGTCCATCAGGTAAGATATATGAAAGAGAGTGGTCCTGTGATAGGACAGGGGCAGGAATGGGACCTCGTCCTGGTCTAGTATGCCAGATTTTCAACCCTCTTTCTGTGGGAGTTACAGATGGGTCAATATACAAGGCTATGGGGGGTACATGCACTGGGAATAAAGATAAAACAAAACATCCTCATTAGATGCTCTTACCTCCCAGACATTTTGGGTACACTTCCATGATCTTTGGTGGCCATTCAGCTGTAACTCCAGGAATGCACAGGAGGCAGCTTCCAGGCCTTTTCCCCAAGGGCCAGAAGGGCCAGCCATTGCTGGTCCATGTGTCAAAATGTCTAGGGATGCGTCCACTCAACAGTTTCCAGGGTTTAATGCAGTTGGGGTAAACAGCAGGGTGCTGCTGTGCTGGACATATCCTGGCATCAATAAATCCTCTTTGATTTGCACATACAGTTGTACAGGAGAGGCAGCAATGTGTGTTAGTATATGCACAGGGCTCCAAGCTCCTTTTTGGGGCTTCTTATTCAAATGCTGTAGCACTGTTTGTAAGTAAACTGACCAACCACAAAGACTATTGGTGTCCAACTTCAGGCCAGATTTCAACAAGCCATTGTACTTCTCTATCACACCTGCCCAGTAGGGTTATATGGTACATGAAACAGACACTTTATTCCTAATTGCTGCACCCATTTCTGTAACTCATGTCCAGTAAAGAGGTTGCCTTGATCGCTCTCAATCACCTGTGGCCAGCCATAGGCTTCAAAGAGATGCTCTAGGTCCTTCTGGTGGTTTGCTGAACTGTATGATGTGCAGAACAAGCTACCAAAAGTCCAGTAGCTGTAGCCACACAAGTCTTGGCATACTGATATCCTTCTGATATGGGCAGAGGCCCAGTATAGCCTATCTGCCACATAACAAGGGATATTGGCCCCCTTACTATTGTCTCATGTTGCTGCAGGACTCAGTGTAAGTCCCTCTTAGAGCACACAAGGCACTCCTTCCAGGCTCTGCTGACTTCTTCAGAGGTCAATGGCAGCCCCACCAATGGGCTACAGCCCACATTGTCTTTTGCCCTGCATACAACAAATTCTGATGTTACAATTGGGCTACATCAGAGGCAGGCTTTCCTTCTAGCCAATGCATCTGAGCCAATGTGTCTGCTTCATCATTCCCTGTGGAAGCCAAAAGCAAATGTCCACTCACATGATATACAGTAACAGTATTAGTCTGACCAGAGACCCATAGGTATTGTCACATCTCTTGCCCCCAAAGGGGCTGATGACCAACCATCCAGTTGGCATGGTACCATGTTGGTAGCCACAGGGTCAAGCCCCAATGGATGGTACAGCTGTTACTGCAGACAACTATAGGGGAGGGCTCCTGGGTGATCACGAGCCATACTGCTTGTAACTCAGCCCGTTGGCTGCTCTTTCCCTATCCATCCTCTATCCATATTGTCTCAGTCTTAGGATGGGAAGGCATAGTTCTCCACTTCAGGACTGTCCACATCTTAAAGATGTATTAAAAGCATCTTCAGGTATAGGGGTTTTTCCCTCGTGATAAGGACTCTTGGCTACCAATGACTCAAAAGCAAGTTCTTCCTGCTTTCCCCTGGTATAGGTTACTGGCCCCAATAAGTACTGGAGTTCTCCACTTAAGGGGCTTGTAGAGAGGGATTTACGCTGCTGTAAATATTCACCCATTTGGCCAGTGTAGGCATCTGTCCCACGCCACTCCCTGGCCTTTGGTTCCAGTCTCTCACCCACCCGCAATGGGATATGAGATTATTGCCTTGGTTGGAGCTGTTCTGGTGATTGGCTCTGTAGCCAGTAAGGCATGGTACACAGCATCCAGCTGCTTCTCTCTCAAGGTGTACCAGACTTCTGCTCCTTATCTCATTGTGACCAGAATCCAGTAGTCTGGCTTGTCCGTTCAAGCCAAATACCCCATCCATAACCAACTTCAGTTACATGAGCATCTATCTCACAGGGACTTGATGAGACCATTACACTCAAGTCGTGTATGACTGCTCACATAGCTGCAATAAACCAGCTGCATAAGTTTCATCCCAGTCCCACCTGATGCCCTTTCACACCAATCAATATAAGGGCTTCAGAACTTGTACCAAGTGTGGGATAAACACTCTCCATCAGGCCCAAATACTCAAAAACTCTTGTAATACTGACACAGTGGTAGGAGTAGGGAAAGCCTGGATCTTTATGACTGCTTCTGGGATAACTAGTTTTACCCAACCAGACAACCCCCAAGAACTTCACAGAGAAATCAGGTCCCTGAACCTTGGTGCTATTCACAGCCCATCCTTTCTCCTGTAGATGTTGCAGCAGTGTAGGAACTGTCCCTTCTAAATCTGCAAGAGAATAAGATGTGAGCATGATATCATCAAGTAGTGATACACTCAAAATGTTTGTGGTTTCTTCAATGTGGCCAAGTCCTGGGCTACAAGTGTGTGACAAATGGTGGGACTGTGGAGGTATTCCTGTGGAAAGACAGTGAATGTCCACTGCTGGCTTCCTATGTGAAAGCAAACTGTTTCAGACTTTTCTGTGCTATGACAATAGAGAAGAAAGCATTAGCAAAGTCCACAATATAATGATCCATCCTTACTTCATGACTGAGGGTGTCCATAAGTGCTACTATAAAGGGGACAGCAGCATACAAAGGTAGTGTGACTTTTTTAAATTCCCTGTAATCCACAGTCATATGCCAAGATCCATCTGGCTATTTCACTGACCACACTGGGGAATTAAAGGGACTATGAATGGGCTTTATGATGCGCACCTTCTCCAAGTCCTATAGAGTTGCTCCAATTTCCTTGTACCCGCCCAGGCAATTTATATTGCTTAATATTTGTTACCCACTGAGGTACAGGAAGAGCTACAGGTAGGTGCTTGGCATGTCCCCTCAGAACTGCCTTTAAGATACGTACCCTCAGTCTGAACTCACCTGTAGTGGTCTGTAATGATAGGCCTTGCAGAATATCTACCCAAAAAATATATTTGGGGATGGAGATATGTACACAGTGTACTCCTTCAGGGATGCACACCCCATCCCCAATGCGATTTGGACTTTTTTCATTCTAATTGCCTTACCCCCATAACCATCTATCACAGCAGAGCCCCGGGAAAATGCTCAGGGTTGCCATAAACCAGAGCATTCAGCTCATGTGCCACCAGTGGCAAAACATGTTGTGCATTACAGAGGACCAATGAATTTTTAATTCTGCATGTGGTCTCTGGCCCCCACCACATCCCACAAGGTGGGGACGTTGACCCTCCCCCATTCAAACCACAACATCCAATCATGATCCTTTGGTGGTGACGGCCCAGATAGAGCCTGAGTACTGTCCCCAAGAAAAGAAAGTCTTGCAAGAACACAAGGAGGACATGGGACTTTGACTCTGGCTTTCATGTCCTAAACCTTAGCAGCAGGAACTTCTGCTCTGGCTTTAATTGTTGCCACAGTTCTAACAAGATCCTACTGGACTGCCCATCAAATTTTTCTTCCACTACCCCCACCTTTATCAAATCAAACCATGTCTGGGTCTTGAGACCTTCAAGAGGCCCTTTGCACCTCTCCTTTCAGTCATAGCCCATACTTCGTCTCATGTTCTTATTATTTCAACCTTCCTCAGATCTGCAAAGATACAAGTAGCCTCACTAATGGGTTGACCTATGTGCGGGGCAAGAACAATCACTATGGACACAAAGAGAGATGGGGGAGCTGTATGGAACATCTGATTTCTCATTCCTACTTTGGACAACTCCTCACTGGGACCTTAGGAGTCCATATCATTGATGATATTTTTCAAGCCCAGCTTCTGTAACACCTGCTGGAGCTCTGCATACATTTCCCGCTAGTGGGTAAGTATGGTAAATCACCATGATTAGGCCAACCTGCCTTGATGGCTGCTTCCAGCTAATCCAGAAGCAACTGATTTCCTGATTTGTGAAGGCAACTTTGCAACTGCCTCCAGAGGAAAGGGTGAGTTGTTGGAGAAGCCAGTCTACCCATTTTAGAACCTGATATAACAATATTTTCCACCCCCATAACCCAGAAAGCAAAAGCCATGTAGAGAGAGTTTCCCACGGATTCTTCTGATACTCAAGTCCATCAGCTCATATAGGGGTGGAGCACAGAGTGCTCCACAAACTGGAGAGGAGGCAGTTTCTCCCTCTGAAAGCCCTCAGTATTGCATTGTTATTTTCTTAATTACAACCAGGTGGGCCTTTAATAAGGGAGACTCTGGTGCCTCGGGCCGTGGCCTCAGTGACAGATTAGCTCTTGGTTCCATCCCCTCATCCTCTCCCAACATCTTCTCTACCATCTCCAGGGCTGAAGGCATTGCTCTTTCCTCCCCTCACCACAGCCTCCTGCAATGCAGATTCTCTGGCTGCCTCCTCCCTACATGTTGTTAACGTATCTTCCAAGAGCACAACCTGTGTTCTCAGTAATATTCTCTTTCTTAAGGGCATCCCATAGGTCATAACCCAGTTCCTCCAAGTGATGCTGAAGTGTGTCTTTCTCCTGCTGAAGTCTCTCACCTCAGTAACCCTTTCCACTATCTCGAGGAGAAGGCATTCCACATTTCCTGCTGCTACATGGCCACTCAAGGCCTCTAAGCAAACTTGTATCTCATGGAGGGCTAATTCCACATCTTCCAGTATTTTCATTTTTCCCCAATTCTGGGGAAGACACCACCCCTCTAGGAGGTGCTTTACCATAGACCAATTCCCCACTAGGGGCCTCCAAATTTAAAGCCCTACAGGTAGATGTCTACTGGGTGAAGCTGCACCCTCCACTGCTGCAGCCTTAGGGAGCTACCATCCACACTGAGGGTTCTGAGTATTTCAAGGGGCAGCCCCTCAAGGGTGACACACATGTATACAGATTTCTGGTTAAGACGTTCTGCCAACTTCCGCCAGATATAAGTCTGGGGGAAAGTCCCGTGGCAAAATACCTTTGAAATTGAAATCAGTCAGAGGGAGAAATAGAGTCAGAGAAACCCATTTATTTCTTACAAGCAGTCAACCACTTCTGCTTGCCTGTGTCTCTCATGACCTGGCAGAAAAATGGGACCCCACCCAAACTCCCCGTACAGATATGCCCTCGCTTCCCCTTGTAATTACGTATTGATATGGAGATGCACTAAGGCCAGGTGAGAGATTCTGGAAATATTGCAATTTTACCCACACTAAGTTAAATAACTAGTTTAGTTTTTCGTTGAGTATGTAGATCACTTCTAAGTAAGATTAAATAATGAAACATTAATTACTGAACATAAGCTTACCTACCTTTAACTTCTCATTAGAGAAAAACTTAAAGACAAATTTGGGTCTGTTAGTAAACATGCTTTGTGATAAGTGAAAGATTGTTCAATGAAGAGCCATGTTTCTATAAATTATCAAATGTATTCTTAAAATAGCCAAACTAAGGAATGCTGTTGTAACAGTTCACAATTGCTTATATTTACTTTTCATTAGAAATTAAGGCCTGTAAAAATTAAGGATTCTAATAAGTGTATTTAAAACCACTAGAAATAATAAGGAAAATATCTCTGCATGAAAGAAAAGTAAGGTATGTGTTTTTGGTAAGAGAAGGTCTGAGGAATGGGAATGCATTTTTATTTAGGGAAAAAGAAAGTAAATATGTCCTGGGTGAGAGGCTGGTTATTTAAAGAAGGAAAACAGGAGAAATATGAATGTAAAACGAAACTTACAGTATACATTTGGGAAAATAATTTTAATGTGTGATCAAACTAGCTGAAATTAAAATGAATTTATTTAAAATGACTTTAATATCAAAAGTAAGCTTGTGCAAAATTTTTTTTTGATTTTAATTTGTATTATTTATTTATTTATTTATTATTGTGAAATGATTATCATAGTAAGTTTAGTTAACATCCTTCAACATACATAGTTACAAATTATTTTTTCTTGCGATGTGATCTTTTGAGGTTTCTTTCTCTTAACAACTTTTCAATACACCAGACATTATTGCTCGCCATGCAACAAAAAAGTTCCAATACAGTGAACAAGCTCCCACAAGGTGAACAATGCAAGGAACATAGTGAACAAGTTCTCACACGGTGAAGAATGCAAAGGCAGTCATAAAAGACAAATTAATTCAGTTACTATAATCAATCAAGTCAACTCTGATTATTCATATGATTTTTATACTTAAATTATAAGTGAATCCCACATTTCCCCTTTTTTTGTTCACATTAACACAAATGCATATGCATATAATTGTGGAAGGTACCAGAATAATGATTAGCTGGGCTCGGCCTGTGACATAGCTTGTCACAGGCAATGTGTCTCTCATCTGGAGGGGTGAGGTTCTATGCCTCACCTCAGTTGACCCCCACATTGATCACCTGTGGTCCCTTGCAACTGTGCCTGTCTTAGGATGTTCCTCCCATGAGGAATCTTACCCGTCTCTGGCTAACCAGCCATCTCCTGGGACCAAACAGGGAGATAAAATACGAAAGAGAGGACAGCCAGCAGCTATAATTCTGGATAAAATCACAATATACATGACTATTTTCTTGCAGCAAATGCAGGTGGGGAATCAGTATATGATTTCACAAAGTTGTTTAAAAGGAATCACTTATTTCTTGAAGTTAATTCTTGAAAAGTAGCATATGCTTGTATTGGCTTTAAAAGACACAAACTGCCTTCCGCACACACACTAGGAGAACAGGAATATAAATGCATAACAGTATTAGACCTACAATTATAGGCCATATCCAATGAAACAAAGAAAACCAATTTAACAATCCAGGCATTTGTGAAAACTTATCAAGTACATGGTGAATGTTGTCTATTTGATCTTGAATAGTATGTGAAAAATCAGACAAATTAAAACAACACGACCCTGGAAATTGTTCGTATCCCATATGTTCTTTTTTTTTAAATCACTTTTTCTTTTATTAGATTCTCCTAAGTATTCTTTTTTTTATAATTTGTTTTGGATCATTAATCTACAATTACATGTACAATATTATGATTATTAAACTACCCCCTTCATCAAGTCCCCCCACCAACCCCATTACAGTCACTGTCCATCAGTGTAGTGAGATGCTATAGAGTCACTACTTGTCTTCTCTGAATTGTATAGCCCTCCCCATGCCCCCCCAACATTACACCTGCAATCATAATGCCCCTTTTTCCCTCTTATCCCTCCCTTCCCACCCATCTTCCCCAGTCCCTTTCCCTTTGGTAACTATTAGTGCGTTCTTGGGTTCTGTGAGTCTGCTGCTGTTTTGTTCCTTCAGTTTTGTTCTTTGTTCTTATACTCCACATGTGAGTGAAATCATTTGATATTTGCCTTTTTCTGCTTGGCTTATTTCACTGAGCATAATACCCTCTAGCTCCATCCATGTCGTTGCAAATGGTAGGATTTGTTTTCTTCTTATGGCTGAATAATATTCCATTGTGTATGTGTACCACATCTTTATCCATTCATCTACTGATGGACACTTAGGTTGCTTCCATTTCTTGGCTATTAGCTTGTGAAAAATTAAAGTCTAGTTTTCCCTCTATTAAAAAGATGCATTTTCCTTGGTCTATACTGCTCTTGATAATAAGAGATTGTGAGACTTTTTTATTTTAAAGTAATTTTCAGAAAACAAAATTCTGTGCTTCATGATATCTTTATTATCAGATGTTTGATGACTTAAGAAAACTGAGTCTTCTTAACATCAAAAGAGGTAAATTTGCCAGCAACTATGTAATCTTCTTTATTTGCTGTGAGGTATTTGTTCCTTTGGTTAAATAGATAATTAAGCATTGTTTGGTGTTTAAAAAACCAAAATACCCCCAAATGGCTATTTTTGAAACTTTGACAGACTTCTGAAAGTCAAATTGGAAGTGGTTATACTAATTAGACTTATTTCATACATTCAATTTACATGGGAAGCCTCCCATAAGAAGCAGTTCTAACCTTTTGTATGTTATATCGGCACAGGTATATAAATATTCTAGAAATTTTGTGTAATTACTAGAAATCTAATAAGTCTTGGTATAAATGTTATCACTGGCAATTATTATCTTACTATCTAAAATTGTTGCCATCAAAACTGAGGATTAAAATAAAAGAATTGAGCCTGAGTATCAGGGAGATGCCCTAGCTGACTTTCATGCAAAGGTAATAGCAACAGAATCTATAAAAATTGTGGATAAAGTCCGTTCTGCTTCTACCAAAAAATAAAGATCATTCCTCATTGTCAGACTTTTGCAGTCCTAATGTCCTTAACAACATGCAGTCTGCTCCTGAATCAGATAAATTAATTTGGGTTAGTAATGGTGGTAAAAGACAATAGGCATTCAGACTATTGGGAACCCAAGATGGCTACTTGGTTCTTCCCAATCCTGGGAAAATCTGTTTTAACCTGTTCTGCCTGAACACTTTAAACACCTATGGCTGGAGTTCCTTCTATAG
The DNA here is from genome assembly GCA_032199065.1 of Smutsia gigantea. Taxonomy (NCBI): domain Eukaryota; kingdom Metazoa; phylum Chordata; class Mammalia; order Pholidota; family Manidae; genus Smutsia; species Smutsia gigantea. The sequence goes on along the minus strand of JAVSCE010001311.1, from coordinate 28,625 downwards.
CCACACTGGATGGGTTATCAGTAGATTCTTGTTATTGTATGTTTTCTGGAGGAGTTGGAGCTTTCCCTGTTTCCCATGCCATTGTCACCACTGTGGCTAAGATACTGATAGAGAAATTTAAATCAGCCTAGGGAAACCCTTCTGTGAGGCACAGAAATAGGGGAACTAGTTTTACTGGACAAATCATCCAGCAAGGATGTCCCATCTTGCTGATATTACATTTCATTTCACATATTATCCACAAACCTCTGGGTTAGTAAAATGTGCAAATGGAATTATAAAGACTCAGCCAAATTTATGGAAGACTTAAAATTCCTTGATCAAAAGTCTTACAGTTTTTTTGAAACTGAGATCCACTCCTGTTGGAAAATGTAAGATTTCCTCTTTCCAAATCATAACAGGAAGTCCTATGCATCTTTCCTCAGTGGCCTTAGACTCTTTAGTTATAAAAGGAGGAATCCTTATTTATACCTAAGAGATTATTAAGGCGGTTAATAAATATCAATATTTAGTAAAACAATTTTTACAGTAACAAGGTGAATGTCCTTCCATTGCAAAAAATCCAACCTGGAGATTTTGTATACTGAAAAAGACATCCCCACAAAAATTCTTTATAATCCCACTGGAAAGATCTGTCCCAAGTACTTCTTATGAATTTCTGTGATGCTAAAATCCTGGGAATTAACTCCTGGATCCATGTTTCCTACTTATAAAATGGGTAATCCAGTGGAATGGTCCAGCACTGCCTTCTGCTATCTTAAGCTCCACCTGACCAGGAAGAGAAGCTGCTGACATCTCAACACTGGCTATTTCTACCAGAGTGCAGACAGGCCTGTTTGTCCTCAAAGACTCAAAATCTCCCTATCCTATATTCTTTCTCTTTTCTTCCCTTCTGTAATTCTTAACACTAAGGATGGGCAATCAGGGCAGAAATCTAAAGCCCAAGCACCATTACAAAATTAAAAATTTTTCTTTAATTCTACTGCTGCTATTACAATATAAGGGCTCTGAGTGTTCCAACCCTGCTTTAGGGGAGATTCTAAAATGATGGTTCCGTTTACAGGCACATGGATTAAAATTATCTTTCAGATTATATTTGTTGCCCTACTTTAATTTTGTTTGCTGTTATTTCATTTAAACTTTATACTTGTTCCTTCCAGTTATGTAAGGCTAGGAACCAAGCCTCAGCCAAAATAATGTTTACTGAACAGATTGAATTAGCCACCTTCACCTTTCCCAAGCAGATGCTTTTAAAGAAAGGAAACTAAGGATACCTGATGAAAGATGATTGATAATTCTCTCTCTCTCTCTCTCTCTCTCTCTCTCTCTCTGTTTCTCTCTCTCTCTCACCCTCTTGTTGCCCATAATTGGCCTGGGACATCTTATCTCAACCAATTGTACCTTTAAATGTCCCTTCTCCATGGGACATGAATTTCTAGGAATGAGCCTTCCTAGTAACATAGACAATGACATGAACATAAAAGGGCCATTTAAACATGTTAACATTCATAACAGGCATGCATCAGTGACTTCTATGAAATACGGGGAAAATGACAAGGGAAAAATTCTGAAATGTCTTAAATTATGTGTCATTAAGTGCCAAAGAATGAGGGAGAGAGGCAAGGGGATGTTGTCCGTCAATAGACATAGGCTGAAGCTAACTAGAAACTCCATTCCTGGATGAAGTCACTTCAACAATCATTTAGAGGGTTCCCAGGGCTGCTGCATTCACCTCATGTGTGACCAGTGTCTGACCATCACAGACATATAGTCCATGAGTCTTCTCTGCAGACTAACCACCTGTCCCCAGACTTTCCCCACTTCAAGTTAGTCCCCCTTCTTTATCTGTAGCCAATGTGAATTTAAACAACTTTCCTTCCTTAAGAATCATCATCTTTGTGCTCTGTTCCTTGAGTCCAATGGACAGTTATTTCTTCTAATTGGCAGAAACTGCCCCAGGACTTAGGCCTTATCTGGCTAGCATCTGTGAAGGATCACTAAACCCTTTTATATCAGACATCTCTTGGTCTCCTGAGTTTTTGATTTGTCAATGAAGTGAAAAATAAAATAATGTAGAAGAGTGGATATTGGACATGAGAAAGGGAATCTGAGATTTCACAAATAATGTAGACTTCCACACTTTTCTGTAAGAGGTAAAAGATATGCAAAGGGTTGTTTTTATTAACTCTGTTTTCTCAGAAACTAAACTCAAGCCCAATACATAATAAGTGTTCAAAAAGTAATTATTGAATGAATAACTGGTAGTGATTCCTATCATGATGTCACAATTCAATGGGAAAGATGTAAAATCTTAAAAACAAACTTGACATGTCTTATGGTGTAGAATAATGGAGACCTCAGCCTTGCTCTAAAACATCACAATGACTTATTAATAGTTTCCTAAGATTTGAGAAAACCCCATTTGTTCACAATTTAGTCTGTTGCCATTTAGAAATTGCTAATCTCTATTATTCCATTATTGAGTTTTCTACGTATTGTTTTCTGCTCTGAAAAAAAAAGTTCAGGCCACATCACCTAAATATTCTATTTTAAATTGTGTACTAATTTGGACAATTGGTTAATGCTTGGTGCCTTGAGAGCACCAATCTCCTTGGTGCCTTTTGTTTATTCATTCAACTAATCCCCCTGAGTCCATTGTAAATGAAACAGATAAAATTATGGCTAAACTGAATAGCATTACTTCCGCACAAAAGATCATACCATCTTGCCCATCAAACTTGGAAAGGCATGCCTTAGCCTTCATTCCAACTATAACTTCCTTCACTTCAAGTATCAAGATAAAATTTCTTTAAGTGGCAATTGGTAGAGACCTGAGAGGCCTCATACCTTTAGAGAAATTTGGATTCATGTGTAGAAATGGGTTGATCTATGTTTTTTTTTGTAAAATTGGATAGGAGATTTTGGAATTATTCTTTATTATTAGTAACTTGGATATTTGGTTATGAATAAAAGATGAGGAGAAACAGATTGCAGAGTTTTGAAGTTGGAAACACTATGTTTAAACAAATTAAAGTCATTAGACATGATATTGACTTAACCAATCATATTTATTATAAAAGTAAGTATTCCTTTAATAGTTTCTTTCAGGAATATACTTTTTGTTTTAATAGTGCATACTGATGCTTTACATAAGTAATCTCAATTATGTACCACACTGTGTAAATAAAATAAAGCCACACAATTTATGTGAAATACATAAATGAAGAAAAAATTTAAAACTACTACAATGTAATAGTTTCACATATTTTTGTTCATTATAACAGTTATTTGTGATTGATAGGAATAGATGGCTCTTATCATCTAGATATCTTTTAATAATCACTTCAATATACTCAATAGTACACCTATAATTTTTAAAAAAATTTAAAACAATTTATATGATATATTATAACACTGAGCAGATATACTGTAGACTTTAATTTTGCACACTGTGAATTTTATATATAGTGAAGGTTAGCACCCACGATATAAAAGAAAAACCAAACAACAAAAAAAGAGCCCATCTTATGATCACAAACAGTGAGGACAGATGATAGAAAGTAGGAATATATCCCTCTTGCAATTCTGTAGGTAAAAAAATTTTGCAAGTTCATTACTATATTTTCTGAGAACATATTCCTTTATGAATCTCTGCAACCCCTGAATGATATAGAAAACAAATGAGACATTCCAAACTTAGGCAGTCTACCTGGACATTTAGGGATCTTTTAAAATGATCTTACATGACAGCACATCTAAAGCCTTTATGGGAAATTACAACTTTAAACAGGACAAACAATAAAATGAATCCTGAATAACATCTGGCATTATATTACAAGCCAAATATGAGGAAAAAAGAGAAAAGAAACAATTTTTCCTTTCTCACACCTTTTGAGGATGTTGAACTCTTCCCTTTCATCGCCCTCAAGAAAAGAATAGGTAATATGGAGAAGTGCTAAACGAATTCAGAAATAAATAATAACACTTGCACTTTTACAAAACTAAAATTGGGACTTAAGTAAAAGCACTGCTTTATGTACCAGAGGGCGGATTCATAAGAGGTAGTCAGTAAATAAAATATATTCAAGTAGAATATGTTGACAATCTTAGAAGAGCCATTCCAACAGGCTAGCAATTAAAGTTGCACGTCTTGCAATGCAGACATTGGGATTAAATCAGGGTTACACTGCCATCTATGAAATATCTCTGTACTATTGTCAGTGCCACATAACTACCACATAGGTAACTGAGTCATCTCTGAAAACTTTAAAAGCTTCAGTGGAGAAGGAGAAATAAATATTGATTAAAAATAGAAAAATTTTATATCTATGAAGAAGAAAACAAAAATATCTTAAACGAGTATTACAGCATGGTGGCAGTAAGCCTTCAGAGTTTTTATTACAGAAGGTTTTTAACCTTTCTATTTTCTTCTTGTTTTTAGGATATATCAAGACATTCAGGAGACAGAGAATTACACTGAGATACATGAAATTCAATGAAGGATATATAGGAATAACGAATTAATAATAAATAAGTTTTAAAAAATATTTTGTTTCTATGAACTATAAAATCATTTTTCTCTAAAAGCAAAAGGCAATAATATCTTTTAATGTATGTGTGTGTGTATGTGTTGTATTTGAATTATTTGCCAGTGCCATAGCTTTCTTATTATCTATTTTACAGGTAAAACAAAGAATACCATTATAAAGAAGGAGAATAATGAGAAATTATACAACAGTAGCAGGTTTTGTTCTTCTTGGAAATACAAATGACCCGCACTGGCAGGTTGTATTTTTCATATTTCTTCTTGTTACCTACACGCTTAGTGTGACTGGGAACCTGATCATTATCACCCTCACCCTTTCTGATGCCCATCTGCAGACTCCAATGTATTTCCACTTTCCAAACTTCTCATTTCTAGAAATATCATTCACATCTGTCTGCATTCCCAGATTCCTTGTCACTATCACCACAGGAGACAGAACCATTTCCTTTAGTGGTTGTGTGGCTCAACTGTTTTTCTTCATTTAATTGGGGGTGACAGAATTTTACCTTCTAGCTGCCATGTCCTATGACAGTTATTTGGCCATCTGCAAACCTCTACATTATACAACCATCATGAGCAGCAGAGTCTGTCTTCTTTTTGCCTTTAGTTCATGGCTTGCAGGATTCCTGATCATCTTTCCTCCAATATTCCTGCTGCTGCAGTTGGATTTCTGTGCCTCCAATGTAATCGATCACTTTATCTGTGACTCTTCTCCAATTCTGCAGCTTTCCTGCACAAACACTCGCTTTCTAGAACACATGACATTTTTTTTTAGCCGTGGTGACACTTATGGTCACCTTTACAGTAATAATTCTCTCCTACACGTATATTGTCCGGACGATTCTGAGAATTCCTTCCTCAAGTCAAAGGAAAAAAGCTTTTCCACTTGTTCCTCCCACATGATAGCTGTTTCCCTCTCTTATGGCAGCTGCATCTTCATGTACATTAAGCCTTCAGCAAGGGAAAGGGTGACTTTAAGCAACAAGTATCTGTGCTCAATACCTCAGTGGCTCCTCTCTTGAATCCCTTCATATATACACTGATAAATTAGCAAGTGAAGTTAGCCTTTAAGAACATGGTCCAGAGAATGACCTTTTTCTTCAAATAAATAAATGAGATTTGTGAAAACCATGCAACTTGAAAACAAAGCTGAATGCAAATTCTCTTTCTTTAAATAAACTCTTTAAATGCCATTTTTCATTCCTTCAGTTAAACATATTCATACATTATCAGTGCCTCCTTTTCTTATTAACCTAAAAGCTGGGTCCTAACAATTTTATGTATATGGAAAGAAATCAATCTTCACTCATGTAACTAAATTTAGATGTCAATATCTGCAATGTTGCTCATATCAAAGCAAGGCAGATTATGAATTCATACAAAAAAATACAGATTGCCCTAAGAAACTTATTAAAAACCATATACAAATATGAAATTTATTTTCAGTGAAATAAACAAAAATACATGTGTTAATATCTCTAAAATTTCTTCTATATCATCAAGAAATTATGTTATAAAATTAGAAACATTGTTTAAAAGTGTCCTTAAATTTGTTAATAAAATTTATTTAAACATGTTGAAAAATTAAATAGAAATTTAAGATAAAATGTTCTATCCTCCCGTTTTCCTATATGTGAGAATGCTCAGAAAGGAGTGAGCCAAATGAATAGATAATTAGAATAGAAAAAGAAGGCATCCATAATTTTTCAACTTCCATAACATTTCTGCCCTGACCTTTTCCAGGCTGCCAGGGATTATTAAATTTATCTGAGACTAAACATTATAATAATTTTCTAATACATTCTATTTGTGTTTCTATAAAAAAACACATTTTTTTTCTTTTATCTATAAGCAACTTTATGACTCAGGATTGGTGGTGTATTTTCCAGTTCTCTAGAATTGTGTTTTATATGATCATTTGTTTTCATAAATATTCATTTTCTTTAAATCTCTAATTTATATGACATTAAGGGAAAACTTAAAATGTAGTCCTTTAAAAATCCCATCTTAAATTCCTGCTTAAAGTGAAATCATTAACAGAATTCAACTTATGAAGAGAGATGTAGGAACGGGGGTAAAGGAAGGAAAGGAAGAACCTGAAGAATACAGAAAGATCAATTTTTTTTTCTGTGAATAAGGGTTTTGGCTGAATACCTAACCGAATTTATTTACCACTTGAAATAACATTCACAGAATATTAGACAAAGCAAGGTCTCCTTTCCCCCTTCACATGTCAAACATACTATTTGTCGAAGCTCCATATGAAAAGAATTGCTATTAGAGATAGTATGTGTTAGGAACTATATGAATAGATTTTATGGAATATTCAGGTGCTTAACTTTTAAACCCTTTATTTTATTCTGGAGAGTATAAGAAAGCATTAAAGATGTTATCCTAAGAAATTCGTGGATTACATAGTGAGTGACCTGATGATTTGCAGAGTTCAATGAGGGCTGAGTACTGAGCTGAGAGTCATGTGCAGCCTGAATGAGGCAGAGTTTCCTGTCATTAGCTGTGTCACTAGAGCCCCCAAATCCAATGGGCTGTATTTCTATTAAACAAATGAATAATAATAGATGAATGAAACCCTGGAATGCTGCTGGCTCACGCAACAACAAAAATACACCATTTTTAGTACCATCTCTTCCTTTCCAGTGGCCTCTGGTGTGCCACTAGCTGCTATGTGCCCAATTTTTATTTTCCAATACATACAGATTCACAAGTGTATTAATATCTTCTAAGGTTTCACCTGGCATTCTGCTTTTACATTCTTCAATATCTAACAACCGACTGAAGCATACAATTTACCTGGACAAGTTTCAAAAGGTATAACACCATTCTTACTATTAACAAATAACATCAACTAATAAGGGAAGGGAAAAAGAAGAAAATATTGAAACAGAAATAAACTCCTCAGGGGATCCTAGACACAACCATAATTAGTTATACACACATACATATTCATCTCTATATATAAACCTATTTATATATACACATAATATATGTAAATCCATATCTGTGTGTGTGTATACGCAGAATTCCAAACATTACTAAATTTAAACTAAATTATTATTATGTAAAGATTTGGGATCATCATTGATAGAATCCGGACCTGAATACCACATTTTGAATACGCTCACCCACCATCTCAGAAAGACCGTGGTTTGATCTTACTGAGGCTACAAGCATCCTTCAAAGGACACATCAGCAAGCCACAAGCTCACCTTTCCCCTGATAACACCCCTCAAAATGCCCAACAAAAGAATCTGGCCATAAAAATCCTCTAGGCCTGTTAAGAGGCTCCTTTTCCTTTCTTCTGCTGGTCAGAACACAGCAGTCCCTCTCAGGTTTAGCAATAAACCTGCTTGGACTGTTGAGTTCACATCCCCTCTCGCTCATCTATCCCCTCTTTTTTCTTTCAGTCATGAGTGCATGCACATATTTTTTAAGTGAAAGAACTTTTTAATACAATAGATCCTTAGTTTCTTAATAAAAGGAACCACTTATGTGTATATACTGTGAGTCAGAGGTTGGCATTACTGTAATAATGACACACATACTTTCCTTTTCCCAGGCTAAAATTTAACATTAAAAATTAACATTCTCAATTTCAGAAATAACTCCTAAAACTATTTCCGAAGACGACCTTGGATTTTTTTCTTATTGTAGTGGGCATTCATTGAAGGGTTTTAGTAGATAGAAAAATAACTCCAAATGTTTCAATAACTAGGACAGATTGAAGGAAGATCTGGGGTTTGCAGTGGTTCAATGAATGGTTAAGATGCAGAATTAAGATATTTGTACTGAAGCGTGAGGGAGAAAGAGAGAGAGAGAGTTGTAAAAAGTGTGAGTCTCTGGGAAGAAAGATAGAAAGTGATGATATCCAGGAATCTGTCTTAACAGGCATAATTTATGGTGAGTTTATCAGTGATGATAGGGAATATAAGTAGAAGAGTAAATTAGTTGTGCAGAGAAGCAATGAATAAGCCCAGTGTATGCTGTGTTCAATTTTAGAATGGATCAAATAAAATTTGACAAAATAAATATTTCCAGCACTCCAGAAAGTTCCCTCATGGACATTTGTAGGCAATCCCTGCTCACTCCTTTTGCATTATGTGTGAGCATTTTGAATGACATTACAATATCAGATGAGGAATGCTGTGAAATGAATTTAAATACCTAATAATCTTAAATACTCTTCTAATATTAGCTCCATACTTGGGTTTGAATTTATTATTTTTTAAATACTGAGTGCTATGGAGGCTCTCTGCACATTTGAGAATGCCATTATAGTTGCTTGGAGCTGCCTTGAAAAAGCGTATTTAAAATAATATGAATGAGTTGGTCAACCATGGCATATGAGTCTCAAAACCATGGGGAGAAAAGGAAATGGAAGAGGCTCTCAGAGAGTAAAGGTCTTTCTCCAGGATTGCTTCATTCTTTAGGTTGCTGCTTCCTGATTTCTTTAAAATACTGATCAAAGATTCAATCTTCACCAAATAAATCACATAATCTGGGCACATCATAAGCCTTTGAACAATATAATGTAGTCAATTTCATAAGTATATGAGACAGTCTTATCCATACAGTAGCATTTTGAAATTTTTTTTAATTGGATGGCAATCATCAAGATAACCTTAGGTGAAAGCCTGAGGTACTCATTCAAACTCTACATTAATATCAACCACAATAAGGTCCATGCATTGAATGTTAACCAGGCAAAATAATTTAGAGTTGTTTAATCATTTTTATTATTATTATTTGATAATAATAACCATCTTATTATCCTTGCTGTCTTTAAGGTAAGTAGTCAGCCTTGCTTTTCCTATATTCCCTGTCTCCCAACCATCAACCCCATGGTAATATAAGGTTTCATGTTCAGATAGGATTTCCCAAGTCTTTGAGGGGACACGAACTCCTGGAGAATTAAATTCCAAAAGGTGTCACACTCATAAGTGAAAAAATTGCATCTCAGACAGCTTTCTACACATGAAAAATGCACTCACATCTGTAAATGAAAAGCAGTAACTTGACAATTTTAATGGTCTATCAAAAAATAATTTGAAAATAAACTGTCATTGCAGTTTAACATTTAATATTTTTATCATAAAAATATACCGATCCAAAATTAGATACTGTGCATATGATGAAAATATTGAAATTTTAAAATATATCTCTTCATCCCTGTATTTTTGTTTTTATTTATAAATGTGTTCTAAGTACTGAAGAGCATATGAAGCCACTTAAAATGACACTTTAAAATGGCAATTTAAATGATACTTTAAAACAAATGCATACATGCACTTCCAGGCTAACAAACACAACTCCTTCAGTAACATAGAAACCCCTGGCTTTTCTGCCCTCAAAATATCTATCTCAAAAGACACATCAACTACCCTGAAACTTCTTTCTTCTCACACCATCCAAAGGAACTCTGTACATTTTTACTTTATTTTCTGTTTTCGGTCATCTTTAGAGAAATAAAAATTTCAAACAGTGTATTTCAGGTGTATACTTTTGTAAAATTTGACAAAATAAATAATATTTCCATTGCTCCAAAAGGTTTCCTCATGCACTTTGTAGTCAGTCTCTACACAGTCCTCAACCATATCTCTGGAAGAACCCCCTGGTTCCCTGTCCTGTGACTTTGCTCTTCTACATAATGGTATGGAAAAGGAATCATAATATGTAGCTTTGGAGTTTCTTTTTTTTCACTTTGTGTGATGCTTTTGAGATTCAACTTTTAATTGCATGTATCATTAGTTTATTCTTTTTCTGATGTGAATATTTCATTGCCGGGGTACATAGATGGATTCAGCAGGTGATGAAAATTATAAAGCTTTAGATTTCACATTTAGGTAAAAATCTATTTTGAATTGTCTTTTGTATATTATAAAACACATAGGCTGTTGTTTAGATTTTTGCTTATAGAAGTTCAACTTTTCCAGCACTATTTGTTGAAAAATAATGTCATGGAATTGCTTTGGCACGTATTTCAAAGTTAATTTAACTTACATATGTGAGTCTATATTTGGATTTTCTATTCTGTCCCTTGATCTGTCTTTTATTTTGCCAGCACAACATTCTTAATCTGCTTTAAAACACATAATGGTTTAATAATCTTACTGCATACAAATTCACAAGAAAGTATATATAAATGAATAAAATCATGTCCACTATTCTTTCATTCTTTTCTGACTATCTGACATATGTGTTAAAATTTTGTCTTTAAAGTATACATTAAATTTTAAATAAAATATTTCATGTTTTCCAACTACATTGTTCTTTTTCAAAGTCATTTTGACTATTTTAGCGCTTTTAGCTTTCCACATAAATTTCTTATTAGGCTTGTAATTTCAATAACAACCACCACACACACACACACACACACACACACACACACACACACAACTCTTAAATGCACCAATGAGAAAATTAGCAATCCAGTCAAAAAACAAAGGAAAGATTCCAATAGACACCTCCTTAAACGTGATATACAGAAGGAAACTGCCTATAAAATATGTTCGACATCATTGTCATTAAATAATTGCATATTAAAACAGCAATGAATTACCACTCTTCACATCTTAGAAAGGCTAAAATACAAAACACTGACAATACCAATTGCTAATGAGAATGCAGAGCACAGGAATTCCTATACTCACATTCATTGCTAATAGTAATACAAAATGACACATTCACTTTAGAACATAGTTTGACACTTTCTTAAAAGTCTAAATGTAGTATTCCACACAACGAGTAACGGGGGACTCCCAGGTAGTCACAACTTATTTAAAAACTCATGTCCACACAAAAACTCCATATAAATATCTTATGGCCATTTTATTTATAATCACCCCAAACTAGAAACATCCAAGGTACTCCTCAATAGGTGAATGGAAGAACAAACTGTGGTGTATTATGTTCAGTGAGAGAAAGAAATAAACTATGAAACCATGAAAATAAATGGAAGAGCCTTAAATCAATATTTCTAAGTTAGTGAAAGCAATCTGAGAGGCAATAAGCCATTTGAATAGTTATATAATATTCTAGAAAAGGCACAACTATAGAGAATATAGAAAGATCAATGACTTCCAGGGATTGGTATGGAGAAGGGAAAGCTTACTGAAGTAAGCAAAGAGGACTTGAGGCAATAAAATTATTCTGTACAATATTGTAATGGTGAATTCATGGTACTGTACATTTGTCAAAACTCACAGATCATTAATTACAAAAAATAAACCTTAACTTATGGAAATGTTTAAGAAATAATTTAAGAGGTCAGTTGATCACAGAATGGAATGTGGGATATGACCAAAAAATGAAGTCTATTTTAAATGTATGAAACAACTTTCCTGAAGAGAGTGAGGATGAAATCCTGGGCCCTAAGAAACTGAAGATGACTAGAGTCTGTAAGAGTAAAAGGAAAGAAAATGTACATCAGTAGTATACTCTAGTTAACAAAGTCGTTTTGCATTGTTGTAGAGGTTAACAATTCTGATAATGCTATATATGTATATAGGAATTGAATAATTATGTAAATGCACTGTGTGTGGTAGAGCCAGGATTCTCTTATGGAAAAACAAGAGGAGGAAACCTTAATGATCAATGTGGTAATGACGATATCAGTACTGAATTCATTTTTAGCTTAAAACAGATCCAGAATGTTACATAAAGAAATGTTTTTATGTATGTATTTACACACAGGTTGGTAGATTCACATATACTTTCCAGTTCTGTTTTCTTAGAGGGCCTAGAAGGAAAAGACATCATAGTAGCAATGAGCACACCCAGAGCCCAGATCAAATATCATTCTCCAATAAAAGGAGCTGATAGAATCCAGACATGAGTACCACCTTTCAAATAAGCCCCCCGACCATCACATAGAGATCTAGGTGTCATCTTACCTAGGCTACAAGCATCCCAGAGGACACGTCAGCAAGCCACAAGCCCACCTTTCCCCTGACCTCTCCCCTCAAAGAGCCCACCTAAATCCCTGGCCACAGAAAGCCTCTTGACCTGTTAGAGGTCCCTTTCCCTTGTTCTGCTGCCAGAACAGAAGGGTCCCTCTCCGGTTTAGCCATAAACCTGTTTGAACTGTTGACTTCACATCCTTTCAGGAACCAATTATTATTGAAGGACTGTCTGATCAAAGGGCTATATTAAAGGGTACACAAGATGATACTGAAACATCTTACAGTTCCAGAAAATAAGGAAGTATCCAACTGAAAGTGTTCTCAATGGCCAGAGATGGAAAAAAATTTAGCAACAAAATAAATTCATTGTATAACACTCAAAATGTAAAATAAATGTCCATGAGTAAACATTGATATAAATAAATAATTGAATAAATTAATAAGTGGGGAGAATACAGAAATTTTCCATGCTACGGAATACCAAATAATGTATATAGACATTCAATCTTCATAAAAGCAGAGGGTAATTCCCACTCCTACAATGTGGGCTGTGCATAGTGACTTCCTTCCAAAGATTACAGTGTAGAGCGGGGAGAGCAGCTAACAGTGCAGAACACTAACAAGAGATAATTAAGTGACCAGAGTTTACATCAGCAGTGACAAATCATGTTGGTACCAGGGAATCCTGATTCGATGTGATAAAAATGCCAAATTTACCTCTGCAGTCTTCTTTCTGAGAACATATACCCTAGTTTAAACTGAGAATAACATCATATAAATATTAATTGAGGTATATTATATACAATGTTTGATCAGAGTTCTCAAAATTCTCAGTCATCAAAAGCATGGAAATTCTGAGACTGCCACAGAGAAAAGAAGTCTAAGAAGATGATTAATACATTGTAGTATCTTGGGAAAGGCTCAGGAAACAGAAAAAAAGTATATTATGTGAAAAAAGGAAATTTAAATAAAATATCTTCTTTAGTTAATAATGTTATCAATTCAATAATGTAAAAGTTCATTAATTGTAATGAATATGCCATATTAACATTACCAATAGGGGAAATTGTTAGTAACTTCCATATTCACAAGTTTTTCATAAAACTAAAATTGTTCTGAATTAAAAGTTTATTCCAGGAAACACAAAACTCTTATTATATGCTGATCAGAATGTGAATGTCTATCCATTCATTTCTTGAATACTGAAACTTTAAAAATATTAAGTAATCTGAAGCATGAGTACATTATAGCTTTCCTTTAAGTTATATTCTGATTTTTTTATTTATTGCTTATTGTTTGTATAGTCTGTTTCCATCATTTTACTTTTTAAAATAAATTTTTAAGTAGGAATAATTTAGATTTACAGACAAGTTGCAAAGATAGTAGAGAGTTTTTATACACCTTGTGTCCTGCTTCTTCTAATCTTAATATCTTATCCAACTATTGTGTATTTGTTAAAATTAATTAGTTAACACTGGTATAATAAAAATGAGCTAAACTACAAAGATTTTCATATTTCACCAATTTCCCACTATTGTTTTTTCTTTGTGACTGCACCCAATATAGTTAGTGCATTGTATTTAATTCACATATCTCCTCAGTCTCTTACTGTCTGTGATGATTTGCCAGTTGTTTTTTCTCACAACATTGTCAGTTTTGAGGGACACTTTTATGGGCTTGGATAGTGCCCCCCACACAGCAGATTCATATATATGTCAAAATATGACCTTTTTGGAAATGGCGTCTTTGCAGATGTAATTACTTAAGATGAGGTCATACTGGATCAGGGTAAGCCTTTGATTCCATATGACTGGTCTCCTTTTAAGAATATGGGAGACGCAGGCCCATGAGGAGGGAAGAGAGGCACTTGAAGCCAGAGGGAGGAATTGAACCTATGATGCCACAAGCCAAGGACTAAAGATAGCCTCCAAAAGCTGGGAGAGGTGGGGAGTACTCCGCCCCGGAGCCTTCAGAAGTGTGGCCATGCTGCTACCTTGATTTCAGATCTCTAGGCCCACACCTGTGAGAAAAATTTTGTCATTTTTACACCACCGGGAATGCAGTCTTTTGTTAAGGCAGCCCTAGGAAACTAACATCCAGTTACTTCACACAATGACCTTCAGTTAGGTTTTGTCTGGTGTTATCCCCTAAGTTGACTGTGGTCTTAAGCTTTTATGAAGAATACTACAGAGATGAGGTGCTTTCCCTATAACATCACTTCTGAAATACATGATCTCAACGTGACTTATCACTGGTGATGTTTACCTTGATCATTTAATTAAGGTAGTTCTTTCCAGGCATCTACAGCTAAGGTTACTGTTTTTCCCTTTCCAGGCTCTTTTTTCAGAACTGAGTTATTAAATCCAGTTGCACTCAGGAGAGGAGAATTCAGCTGCATCTCTTGCAGTGGTGTTAGCTGCATATATTATTCGGTACATTTTTTAGAGAAGATTTGTTTATTCTTCTACATTTATCTGTTTACCCAATAAAGTGCCTAAATCCACTTGACTAAGTAATGTCCATGGTATACTTTCAGTTACGATACAATACTATAACAGTTTTTTATTTCAGCCTTTTCTACTGGTGTCTCATTCACATGACTCCAATGTCATTTTGTCTTGCCACGATTATTTTTTGGAGGAAATTGTTACTTTATTGTTTCTATAGTCTGTTTCTCTAATAAGCTCTAAGCTCCAAGCTCATCTTATTTCTGTACTGCAGTCCTAGAATTATTCTTCTAAGGATACTGAACACCACTTACTGCAGAATAGTACTTAGATACTAGTTATAGGCTATAGTTGGAACTTTCCGGCTGGATCCTGAGATTTTTGGCATGACCCCACCCCTCCTGTTTTGTATTTGTTTATTTAGTTCTTCCTTATTTCCATTGTCAAAAGAAGTTCTCTACTCATCTTGTATTTTTTCCTTCCCCAGGCCTGAAATCAACAATTTCTAGCAGGAGCTCTTGTGCCTTTGTTAGCAAATCATACTTATGAATTATATTGGTTATTTAATATGTTTATTGATAGAGGAAAGGCACTAGGCTCTATCAATCAAGTGACCTAGGTAATATATGCTTTATATATATGCTAACTGACATAGAAACACACACAAACACACAGACACATACATATTTAATATACCAATATTTCATACTGTTATCTCCAACTCTAATTCTGGACAACAGTCTTTGTTTGGAAATTAACTATTTCTGAAGCAAATAGAGCTGCTCCAGATTCTTTTTGGGTAGAGTTTCCATGGTATATCTCTCTTTTACTTTGACCTATGTCATTACATATAATACTGATATAAGACAGATATTGCAATGGCTTGTTTTTTATAATCCTTGGCTTTAATTTGTTTTATAAAATATTGCCATTTAAAATGATGTTGTTCAATTGGATTAAAATCTATCATCTGGATACCTGTTTTCTATAATTTACACTTGCTCTTTGCTTTTTCCCTCTATTATTCTGCCTTCTAAATGGACATTTTTATTACTCTATTTTATCTCCTCTACTGCTTTACAATTTCTATATGCATTTAACATGTTAAGTGGTTTCTTGCAGCAACACAATATACATTTTAACTAATCTCTTTCCAACTTCATATAATATTGTGGGGTAAATGGAAGTTTTCACCCAGAGTTTCCAGAATCTCCTGCCTGTCCTTAGCCATTTATATACCAATGCAAAGTAACATAAAAATGTTTACCACAGAGGAGCGTCTGGTAGATCCGTATCAAAGGGTAGAAAGAAAATGGCCATTCTCTGCTATCCTTCATTCCTGGTATGTAATATGGCTGGTGTTTGCCAGTTACCAAGGACCTGCCCATGGAGTTCCTCGTAGAAGGGACAGGGAGTAGCAGAGAGCATCACGGCAGCCAGAGAGGATGGACAGTGAGAGACCTGGCCAGGGAACTGAGTGAGCTGTGAGAAATAAACCCCTTTAAACCGACCTGCCCTTCCCCTCATCTTACTTCAGTTTCTTTGGATTCATAGAGAACTCTCCCCAGGAGGGGAACTTCCTTGTCCCTGAACTACAAATATTATACCATTTTTTTGTGTGATATAACAATATATCCCCAGTTTCTCTCTGTCACCTCTTGTAACTTTTCTCACACATATTTCATTTTATATATGCCATAAACAAAGTGTTAGTAATTATTATAGTACTACTATTTTTTATTTAAACAGGTAGTTCACTTAGAGTAGTTACAATTATGAAAAAAATCCATTTAATTCTATCCTCAGTCCAATTCTAGGTCTCTTCATTTCTTCGCATAGATTCAAGCTCTAAGCAATACCATGTTCCTTCTGCCTGAAGAACTTCCTTAGCTTTGCTTGTGGATTAAGTTTTCAATCACTAAATCACTCAGTTTTCATTTCCATGAGAACTCTTTATTTTTCTTCCTTGCCCCAAGGGTATTTTTTGCTATATCCCGATTTCTCTGTTTACCTTTTTCCTTTCAAAAACTTGGAGTTCATTGTATTGCTTTTTCATCTTCAGGGTTTTGTGGGAGGGTCCGTGGTAACACTCTTGTTCTTCTGCCTCAGCCCACATCTGACATCCTTCTTATCTCTTTGTTTTAGGTGTTAACAAATTTGAATATAATATGACTCGGTTTGTTGACTAGATTTCTTTTTCTTGATAATTATCTAGGCCAGTTTCTGTGAACTTTTCAGTTTGATGATTTGTAACTATAACCAATTCTGCAAAATTTTCTGCCATTAATTCTAATATTTCTCTAAACATTTTTGTATTAATCTAGTCAGGAGTTGGGCTTCGTCTGAAACTTCTTGTTGGCTGTGGAGTCTGTCGGGAAGGCATCACAGATCTGAGATTGCTCTAGTGACACTGTGTTTATTGTGTGGGCTATTTTACCAGACTGTTTCTCTGAAAACCTGTTCCCACTTGGCTTGGGTCCTTTGTTAGAACATGACACTTTCTTTGCACTGTTCCCAGAGGGAAACTGTCTGTTGTAGATCTTCTTGCTGGTTTCTGCTCTTGTCACTACTCAGTGCTTTTTGGCATTGAATGGAGTGGGGTGTGGGGCAGGGAGGCATTCCTGATGTCTAAATAAAACAATTTTAGGAAGGTAATGTGAACATGGGTTTCTAGCATTTGGACTTCATGAGTGTTGCTGTCCCACATACAGATTTAATTCTGTGTCTATCATGTATTTCTACACCTTTTCCTCTATCACAACATCATGGATTTCTATCAATGTCAATGGCTATGATTTTGCGGCTTTACTCCCTGAAGTTTGAAGTGTTTCTTTCTTAATGGAGACATAGGATATAGGTCTTCTCAGAGTTTCAGAAATGACTGACATTCCTGTCATAGCAGGAACTCTCAGGCTATACTTCCTTTGCTCTCCCTTGAAGTATTGATTTTGATCCCATAGGAGATTTAAGGGTATGAGTTTGGGGACAGTTTTAGCAGTGGCTGCTTCCTCCAAATGCCACCTGCTAGCACAATGGAGAGTGCTGGCTCAGGGTAGTTTCGTGGTGTTTTGCAGCTGGTGGGCCTCCTTAACACTTTGTACTTAGTAATTTGTTAAAAATATATGTCTGAGTGATCAATGAATTACAGGGTTATGTAATATCTTGCTTATTTCTTCCACAGGAAAGCAAACATTTAGATTTTGCTCCTTCTTGGTGGGACCTACCTCTCCCTAAAATTAGTGATAATTGTTCTGAAATTGTTCTTAAAAATTGGTTGTTCTTTCATATGTTTAGGAAAAATCATTAATTTGCAGTTTTTTATGTTGCTCTAAGGATGGTAATTTTTTTCTTCCGTCTTTCTACATCTATGAGCTAAAATAGAGTTCCTTGATTATTTATGAACTATTCTAAGCAGTCTTATGGGATATCTCCCCAGGTCACCTAATTAAAAATATTTATCTTCATTGCAGTAATTTGTAGAAATCTAAAACTATAGATTATTTATTAAATTGTGCCATCTGATACCACTGATTTATAATGGGACATATTTACCTATCATCTGCTACTTGTTATCAGAACACCCCCTCTTGTGGTTGCATAGATACATATTTAACAAAATTCGTTAAACTGTACACTTTACAAGGGTGTATCCTATATTATGTAATATTATCTTATTTAAAATAATTATTAAAAATAGAAGATGTGCATTTTAATCAAGTATTTGGTTATAAGAAAAAAGTAAGGAATAATCTATTGTGTCATATACTTTTTTCTTTTATAGCATATGTAGTCCTTTTTATATGTATCTTCCACACTATATTTTCAGATCCTGTAACTCTGATTCATAGTGCCTTACACATGTATTGAATGATCAAATTCATGATTCAATTTTATGCTGACATGGAGTTAAATAATTTTTCCTTAATAAATAGGGATAGTGAAGGTTACTAGGGTGGAATAGACTTCAAAATGATTTATTTTGTTTTTAAGATTAAACTAGGAGTGACTTCATATAATATTCTCTATGATTCAGCCCACCAAATGTAGTCTCATCTTGTATTATATTTTTATATATAATCAAGTGTCAAGGATTTGTGTTTTCACTGAGTAGAGCTTGCTTTATTAGATTCACAGTTTAAATAGAAGAATTGACTACAAGAATAGGAACTTAGGAACATTTAGTTAAATATCAGAAATTATGTATTATAGACCTATCATTCCTATACCCAGCCTCAATTCAATGTAATTCCTGTTTGGATTAATTTCATCAGCCTCACTTCTATTTGTAGATCAGATAAAACAATAACTTATCAGAAACATTGAAGGATTTTTAAGCACAATGTCTGGCCTTCAACACAAATAAATAAGTAAAGATAGAGAGTTATAAGACCAATAAAAGGCAATAGAAAAGTATAAAGGATACAGATATTACAGTTAAGATATGATGATCATGCATTTATTATTAATGCTACCAACAAGATAATAGAATAAATAAATTAAATGATTGAAATATGCAGATTGCAATAGATATATGAAACCTATATAAAGGAATCAAATCACTTAATAGAAAGAAACAGTGCAGTATCTAGTATCTAAATTGCTAATATGGTGCATTAAATTGTCAATTACTAGGGACTCCAAAGGGAAAGGATTGGAAAGTTTTCAAGACCTGAACTGTCTTTCTTTGAAAGGCATCATTTTTATAGTATAATGTTTTCTGTACTGAATAGCATATAGTGCAAATGTTGTATTTAAACCAGCATACAAATTATTTCACAATTTCTGTTAGTGAGAAACCTGGGCAATTCTTAGCTCGGTGGTTTACAAAGCTGCAATCAAAGTGTCATGAGGGCTAGATCATCATCTGGAGGCTTGACTGGGGATAGATACATTTCCAAGATTATGCAGATTGTTGCTTTCAGAACCACATTTTTATGGAATTCATGGATGTTTATTTATTGAAAGATTAATGGAGAGAGAAACTGTGGAAAAAGTTTTCTAACAAGAGTTTTATATACATTATCCTAATCATAAGAGTAACAGCACACTCTCTTTGCTTTATTGCATTGTTTAGAAGCCATTCACATGCCCTTCCAGCACTCATGGAGAAGAGATTGTGCAAATACATGAGCAGCAGAAACTGAAAATCATTGAGACAGCTTTAGAGTGTGCCTACCACATTTTGGAAAGGAGATACTTTTGTGAAAATTAGTGATAGAAAACTTTTTAAAAAATGGTTGAAACACTTAATGATGCTAACTGAAACTTTTACAAAATATTAGAAAAAGAGGGGAAAATGTACCATTTTTTTGGTCAAAAATGAACTGACCTTCATTTAAAGTTCTCCTGAAATAGCACAATCAGCCTAAACTATCAATATTTTTCCCCCTTCTCCATAGATTCACCTGCAATAGCAAATCCAGGAAAATACAAATGTATCATTCTAACAGAAAAACAAATTCACATTCACAATCTATAATAATCATACTGTAAGAAAAAAGCAAAAAGTGAGAATAATTAATCACTTATTTACTCAGTAGCTGAAAGTAAAGTATCAGATCCAAATAATCTGTAGGAAAATTAAATAAAATTAAATAACACACAAACATTGCTTCTTTATTTTCTAATGTAAAAGAAATAATAAACAGGTTTTTCATTATTTTTTACTGCTCAATAACATTCCATTATGTATATCTATCACCTCTTCCTTATACATTCATATGTTGATAGACACGAGCTTGCTTCTATATCTTGGCTATTGTATACAATGTTGTAGAAGCCAAGAAGTGAGTACATTTTTCTGAATTAGTGGTTTCTTTTCAGATAATCAATTTCATGAGTTTTATGTTTATAATCATTCTTTCAATGTTTAGTGTATCTTGATGATATGTCTATCTACTAACTCTATCTGAACTAAAATAGGTACTCAATACCTTTTATTTAAAAAATATTTTAATAGCACATTTTACATCCTGTGGCCCTTTCCTCTTGCTATATTTTGAGTCTTTACAAATTTACTTGAAATTGCATTGTACTGTCTTGCAGACACTTAATCCTGGGTAAAAATATTATTGACAATATGAAACCCCAAATAATGCTAAGATTGCTATGCCCTCACTGCTCTTCTTTGCATTATACACATCCCTGACATTTGTTTTTTAAACAATCATTTCCCAAGGACATCTAATTAAAATTTTTCAACTAAGCTTTAAGATGTTCTCATTAGTAAAATCTCTCTCTGGAGACATTCATTTTTTTTCAAGAATCCCCTGTGAATATATTGAGGGGATAAAAAACAAAACAAAACAGATAAAACCAGTCTTTTTTTTTTGTTAACAATAGTTAGACTATCAAATTTTCTACTTGGAAAGTAATTTAAAAAATACAATTCATTTTTCTTTCACAAAGTTTCTGGTAGCCAAGTTACATCCTTTATTAATAGAGTTTTCCAGCTTCTAGGATGAGAATACTGTTATTTCTGTGGAAATTTAGGAAAACAAAGGATGCTAAATGCGTGGCCTTTGACTGGACAACTATGCATTAGTTCTTTACATGCTAAGGATTTTCTGTCTTACAAATTTTATTCACTCCTATGCCACTCACCTCTTTTCTGTAGCTATTATTTCTTTTTTCTCACTCATGCTTTGATCCATATCCTTCTTAGGAATCCATGAGATTTAATTAATCAAAAAGCAAAATCTGTAACTTCATAACCTCCATTTGCCTATTTCATTGTAAATATTGACCTTTTCCCACATTTTTCTTTTTCTTATCCGTTTATTTATTTATTTGTGTTTTTGAGAGTTTTACCCATAATCGAAGAAACTTTAGTCTCTAATTCTGCTGTGTCATCAGTTAAAAACTTAGTGGTCCATTTTGCTGCTGCCCTCTCCCATTTCCACAGCCCCTAGCTTTACTCCTAAACAAGTTAGTACCGGAGACACTGTTACTTAATGAAAACTTTGGCAGTACTACCGAAGTCTCAGCCTTCCACCCTTAACATGGACTGACTACTTGGGACTGTCCATACAGCTTTCACCAGCATACCACTAACTACTTCCTGTACCACAAGTTGCAGGACTGCTTGAATACTTTCTTTGCAGTCTGTATACAAGTCTTCTACCAGCAACAAGGCCTATGTCTCCTTCTAACAGGGCCTCCCTAATTTCAGGAATGCATTTTCTACTGGACTTTTCTTCATGTTCTGTCTTACTCTGAGCAAGTAGATTACATGCTAAATGCAACTTGCCCACTACAGAAATATGTTCTTGGATAAGAAAATCAGAGACACGAAGAAATTGTGAAGTCTAAGAAATGCTCCAAAACTAAAGCAGCAACACTGATAAATACAGTAGGGCAAAGGAGCACTTGTGTTTGAGCAAATGACTACCATATGGGTCTATATAATTGTGAGTATATGTTTTGTTTCTCACCTCATTGATTTTTTCCATTTTCAAATCAATTTATAACTTAGGTAACGTTGGATGTTGGAATCTAAAATAAAAATAGATTACTATTTAATTCAGAAAAAAGCTATAATTCTGTTTTTTTGTAATTACACAAATTTTAGTGTTGACAGCCTTGAAGCTTTTGTTAAATTGTTAATTCTCTATATAGGCAGTACTGACCTGAAACATCTTGAAACTATCATAGACAGTAGCCGAGATACGAACTTAAAAATTTTTTTTCCAGAAAATCATTAGATAAAATGTCATTGGAAAAATATTTAATAAAAGTAAAATATTTTATATTTATAGAGTTTCACCTAGTTTTCATAACATATGACACATTTTTAAAAGAATGTAAAGCATATTTGATAAGTACATCTTTTTCATATAGATGTGTTTATTGTATGTTATATAGAGGTGATTCATTCAATATTAAATGGCTAATGATCCAAAAGGAATATAATAGATATAAATTTCTTTTATCTGAATATATTTTCAGAATTGAGAACAAATTGGTGGTTAACTTTCTGGCCAGTTATAGGTCTTATATTGCTTAAACTAGTGAATATGATAAAAAATAAGTAATCCTGGACTCACAAAATAATTGTTTCTTGTTTTAATTTATAGATCTGGAAGAAGTCAGGAGTAAGAAATGAAAAAGCAAACATCTGTTAAAAAGTTCATTCTTCTGGGATTAACAAAAGACCCAAAACTAAATGTTTTGATTTTTCTATTTCTGGTTTTCACATATATACTTAATATAACTGGAAACTTGACAATCACTTCCCTTACTCTGACAGATTCACACCTGAAACCTAAGATGTATTTCTTTTTCAGGAATTTTTCTTTACTAGAAATCTTATTCACAACAGTTTGCATTCCTGGATTTCTGGTTAGCATATTAACAAGGAATATGACCATTTCTATAATTCCTGCATGGCCCAAATGTTTTTCTTCATCCTTCTTGGTTCAACAGAATTTTTTCTTTTGGCAGCTATGTCCTATGACTGGTAAATAGCTATCTGTAAGCCCTTGCATTACACAACAATAATGAACAGCGGAGTCTGCAACCATGTTGTAGTTAGTTCTTGGCTGGCTAGATTTCTCATTATCTTTCCACCTGTGATCATGGGACTGCAGCTGGATTTCTGTGGCTCCAATATCATTGACCACTTAACCTGTGACTCTTCTCCTATGCTACTGACCTCCTACACTGACACAGCATTCCTTGGCCTCATGGAATTTTTGCTTTCAGTATTCACACTCATGATAACCTTGACATTAGTGATCCTTTCTTATGCATTTATTCTTAAAACAATTTTGGGAATCCCCTCTGCTGAGCAAAGGAAAAAGGTCTTTTATACTTGTTCCTCACACATGATTGTTGTCTCTATTTTTTATGGAAGTTGCATTTTCATGTATGTCAAAACTTCTGCAAAAGAAGGTGTGGCTTTTACTAAAGTTATAGCGGTGCTCAGTATCTCTGTTTCCCCAATGCTAAATCCTTTTATTTATTCCCTAAGAAACTAACAGGTAAAGAAGTCCTTTAAGAATTTAGTCAAAAAACGGTTCTCGAATACTCTTTAATCATAACAAAATTCATGGCATGAATTTTAATGGACTTATGTCTAACATAATATAATATTAATATTATTATATTTCTCCATCCATTAAAACATTCAACTTCTTTTTCTTTCAGGTTTTATTCTCAGTTTTTCCCACTTTGCCCTCATTTGTTTCATCTTCTGTTTTGCCCAAGACACGAGTCCCTGAAAGACCACCAAGGAGCCGATTCCAATGCAAACACACAAGGGTCGTTTATTTCAAGCTCAAGCTTGGGCCCACACCTGTCACCAATGTAGCAGTTCCAAAGTGAGAACCCCGAGCCTAGAGTAGGCAACGTTTTTATGCATTACAAGGTGCAGGAAGAGGGGAACTCTAACCTGGCGTATGCTGATTGGATGATTTAAAGTAAGGGTGTCTTGTACATTCTTTATTGGTTGAGGCCGGCTGGCACTAACTGCTGGCTGATGTAACATGTAAGTTTTGTTATCTTTAAGGAGCATGTTCGTCTGGACCTTGAGTGTCTGTACCGTGAGGTCGTTGCTATTAAACTATCGGGTGAGGGTTACTGGAACAATGGGTGGTTTTTCCAGTAACTGGAAAAAAGTTTTCTTAGAACTAGGTCTGGGTTGAGACCTCCTTCTTAAGACGGCCTTTTTAAAATGGAGTTTCTGTTGCTCCCACACTACCTTTTATGTTTACATGCCATGAAAATTTTTTGACAATGAGTAGTTTAATGGTAGATAAATGAGAATGACATTTAACGAAATTGCAAGAATTTAGTTTTAACAATCATTGAAGAACTTTCTCTTTACATCAATCAAAAGCTAAATAAGAGCTATCATCAAGCAATTCTAAGAAAATTATTTTATCCCGTGCATAAGCCAGAGTGTCAGGCAGAAAAATAGATGAGAGTTGTGAAAAGAGAATAAGGCCAGTAAACGCCACTAAAAGGGACTTAAAAGAGTCAACCAAATAAAACTATAGTGTCAAAAAAGACACACAGAGCTAATGAGTTCATCAGTTGATTCACCCAAGGCCAGGAGTAACTTGGAATGTCCGGATATTCCCCAGGTAAAGAAAGGTATCTAAGCACAGCCATGTCTTCATTGTGTAATTTAGATTATGCATTATAAGATTTATTTTAGCCTTCTAAAAGGCCCAGTTTATTCTTTAACTTAACCTATATGCTCTTTTCTCCTCTTCCAGCCCCTAAACAGGTAATCTGCAGCATGGGCAGGAGGCGAGCATCATGATTAATTTAGCAAACAAGCCCAGTTATAAACCTCATAGTAAAAAGAGGAAAGGTTCCATCTTAAAGCTAGGTTTACATAAAAACCCAGGAAGTTAACATGTAAGATTCTTAGCATACTCTTTAGCAAACACACAACTCAGCGATCTTGGGGGCAGGATAGGTGGTCTTGATTGATATATTCCCAGAGGAACCTGCTATCCTGGGGAGGATCCTGATTGGTAAATTTCTTGTGTTAAGCTAATTTTGCAGAATTACCTGGAGGACAGATAATAAAAGAGACCCAAATCTCTCATCAAAGATACACATCTGGAGACCACTTTACAAACTCACACCCCTGGCCCTTTGTCACATTCCAGAAAAATCCTTAAAAGAGGGAGCCCCCAATATTTCAGGGTGCCTCTTCTTTGAGTACTCCCACACTGTCTCTTTAAGTGTGTAAGTTCAAATAAAAGTTTTACTCTGCTTCACTACTGTGTCTCTGACCTCCAATTCTTTGCTGTGGTGGGGACAAGAGCCAAGGAAAATTAACTCAACCTGCCTAACGTGAGTATTAAACAAACACTTTTGTGAGGTAAATTCTCAAACCTCTAGTGTGTTTCTATCTGTCCTTGTGTTGTGGAAGAGGCATTGTGTATTTTCCTCGGTCCTTATCCCCACCTGCAATGAAGAATTGAAGGACAGAGACACAGTAATAAACAGAGTAAAATTTTATTTAAACTTACTTAGAGAGAAAGTGCAGGTAACCTCAGAGAGAGGAGCCCCTGAAAGGTTGGGGTTCCCCCTTTTAAGGATTTTTCAGGAATGTGACAAAGGGCCAGGGGTGTGAGTTTGTAAAGTTGTCTCAAGATGTGTATCTTTGATGAGAGACATTATGTCTCTTTTATTGTAAGTCCTCCAGGTAATTATGCAAAATTAGCTTAACACAGGGAAGTTCACTGCTCTGGTCCCCTCCCAGGATAGCAGCTTCCTGGTTTGGGAGCATATCAGTCAAGACTGTCTGTCCTTCCTCCAAGGCCGGCACAGTTATTTGTTTGCTAAAGAGTATGTTAAGAATCTTTCTTCTTAAACTTCCTGGGGGTTTTTTTAAATGCAATTTTGGCTTTAGTGTGGGATCTCCCTGTCTTTATTATGCTGTTTATAGGTGGGCCTTTTAGCAGGCTAGAGTAATTCTTAACAATGATCTAACTGACACAATAAAGACATGGGCTGTCCTCAGATACTTCTCTTTATCTGGGGAATATTCAAACCTTCAAGGCCAAATTGCTCTTGACCTTTTGATCTTTAACTGATTAACTCATTGAGTCTTTTCTGGATTTCTTGTGTTAACTGGTTATCTGAGTCCTTTCTAGGGGGCTTTACTGACCTTGTTCTCTTTCCATTCTGCTCGTATCTGTTTTCCTGCCTAACTGAGTCAGTTAGATAATTGTAAGATTTACTCTCACCTGCTAAAAGGCACACGTATAAACAGCATAATAAAGACAGGGAGATCGCACCTTAATGCCTAAATTGCATTTTAAAAAATCCAGGAAGTTAAGAAGTAAGATTCTTAACATACCAGTCAGCAAACAAATAATAATGGGCCCACTCTGGAGGGCAGGGCAAATAGTCTTAACTGATATGCCCCAAGAACAAAAAGCTGCTATTGTGGGAATAAATCAGCAATAAATTTCTTATGTTAACTTTGCAGAATTACCTGGAAAACTAATCAAAAGGAGGATGAAATGACTCATCAAGGATAAACATTCAGGGACCACTTAAGAAGTCCACACCCTTAGGGCCTTAAAAATCCTCAACTGCCTATAAAACCCCAGACCATAAAACCTTGAGTGCACCATTTCTCTGAGGTAGCCCACACTCTCCCCTCTCTGAATGTGCACCTATTTGCTTTAAATAAATCTCTCACTAACAACGTTTTGTCTCTGTGCCTTTCCAGCGGTAAGTGCCTTTGTCACTTTGCTTTTTCATTCTAATCACCTTATACTCTGACTTCCCTGCATCTCCGAACCGATTTTACCCCAAACCCTTTTATTAACTATGGTTTTTACATCATGAATTTTGATCTATGCAATTCAGGGCATAGGTGTTAGAACTTCATTGTGAATTCCATCCTTTAATATATCTTGTTTAATGCTTTTTAAACTGAATTCCAAATTTGCTGCAAATTATGGTGTTACTATTTCTGTAAGACCCTACTGCCCCCACCACAAATCACTTTTAATGAACTACACTGATGATTGCTTCTTAGCCCATTAGTTTCTTTTATTTTGCCTAGATCTCATCTGAGGTTCCCTTGGGAAGAACATGACATGCCTTTGGGTTCCTAAGATCCATGTAATGCCACGTGTAAATGTATTCCCAGCCAGGAGCTAATAAACCTCAAACCTCTGAAACTAAAATCAGTTGAAGGAAAAACTAGATGGAGAAGGAATTTTGTTGCTTACAAGAATCCTGGCTCCACTTGTTTCCTCCCATGCACCCATGTCTCTCCTTGTCCTGTCTGGCAAGAAGCCCCCCCCCAAAAAACCCTCTGATCTGGTGTGTTCACCTTTTCCCCTGCCATTTGCAAGTTCCTGTTCTTAAGGAGAGGGCTGCTTCTCACTACTCCTTATAAACAACTATTGATATGAATATGGACTAAGGCCAGGCAAGAGATTCTGAAAATATTGTAGTTTTATCCACAATCCAGGTTCTTCTGTTTTGATTTTTTTAAGCATTTAAAACCGTATGATTTTATCTCACAGATACTTCTCAGAATTTCTGGTACAGTATAGAAACACTGCAGTGTTTTCCAGTGTTTGTATGATTATATTCTAAAAAATATATATCTTGTTTAGACCTTTTGGGGACATGGGAGGTTATGGATTTAAGCACATTGCTGTCCAAACTTTGATATAAATCTTTTCTATAAAAAGTTCTTAGTTGTAGCTCTACACTTAAAAGAATAAAATTTAATATTTTCTTCTTTCCCATTTTCTTCCACACATGTTGTATGAACTCGAGATCATTTAATTTATACTAATATTTACCTTAATGTTCATTTGAACTTCTCAGTTTGGATCCTCTTTTCTCACCACTAAAAAATTAGTTCCTCCAACAAGTGTTTATCGAAACAGGGTTACACATAGTCAAAAAGAGGTGAAAATTAACAAATTCCATATGAAAGTATGAATGACTAAAATATCCATATGATATTTACATTTTTCTCTCTCTCCAAAAACATTTATTACATTTGTTTGCAAATGTGTTTTGTTCAATTTGATAGTATCTGCAGTTAAAATTGGGAAATATATTTGACTCTCTTTTTAAGCAGCAAAGAGATGAATTTCCCAGATATTCCAAAAAAATGGTTTTGTTTCTCAATTTGATTTGTAAGTCCTTTAATTTTTCCAGTTCTTGCTCTGGAGATTCTGTGTGAATCTAAACACTTCCTTTGTGTCTTTAGGCAAATAT
>JAVSCE010001310.1:0-19322 GCA_032199065.1 Smutsia gigantea | reverse complement strand
TCCTCTTTCCCTCCTTAGGATAAGGTGCATGAGAAATAAACACCAAGGAAATGGAATGAAGTAAACTAGAATTAACAGAATGAACTGGGTGTATCTAAAGGAAAGCTTTTTAGAGGAGGTTATATCTGAGCTGCAGCTTGAAAAATGAGTAGAAATACACCCAAAAAATGTGAGAGTTTGATCTGTAACCTTGGACAGGGAACCAAGGCACTGAGAAGGATTATGTAAGAGGAATGAACAGAGTCCAGTAGAACTTTTCAGGCAAGAGATCAGATCACTCAGGAAGTAGGTGTAAATAGAGTTCAGAAAGAAGTGAAAAACAATGCTGAGCATATAGCTCTGAGACCAGCTATATGCTGGGATATTCTGGCCGTACCATATGAGGCTTGATTCTCCAGGATTGTCTCTTCCCTCCACCTGTTCCCAGACAAGGCTAATTTAGGACTGATCAAAGCACATCAAGAAGCTGGGCAAGGTTGGTTTGGTCTTCAAGGCAAAGGAGGATTCATGTTTACCATGCTCTCCCTCCTTGCCCATTTCCTAATTAAAGATAGTCACAGAATGTAGCCTTTGGTCCTGGACCAATTTTTCTGGGCTCTCCTAGGCTCCTATAGTCTGGCATTCAAAGAATTGTTCTGTGCCCTGAAATATGTCCTTGTGTCTAGAAGACTGGGCCCTCTTAACCTGTCAGAGAAGTAGCCGAACTTATAAGCATGGAGTTAGATGCTTTGAAACAGATGGATGATGTCATTTAGGCATTTTCCAAATGGTCTCTTTAGCACTGGCCTGGAAGGGTCACCTGTGCCCTTGCTTTGCTTTTTTAGTTCTGATTTCTAGAGTGTTACTGAAATTTCTTTCTTCTTTTACCCACAGTTCTCAAGGCAGACTTCCTGGAGATGAGAGTTGAGGCCTCAGGTATGTAGTCTCCATCTCTGATTTCAGAATGTTGTACACAGAAGCCTTCTTTGTGGGATCTGAGTTTTTGAGGACTGGAATACCATGTAGGTCCAGAGAATGGGAATTCCCCTCTGTGCTTCAGTTCATTACTCTATAATTACATGGCTCTTAAACTTTCTACCTTCCAATTCTGAGGTTCTCTGTGTTTTTGTCTCCTTCCTCTCTTTCTTTCTCTCCCAGCCAAACTACAGTATAGTTTTACAAATTGCCTTTGAATCAAGTTCTTTAGGAGTCCTAGGCTGTTACATTTTGGACTGGTACATTCCCTACTCTGAACCTCAATTTCCCAATCTGTAAAATGAAAAAGTTGGGACCTTTTAACTCTGACATCCTTTGGGTCTATGAGATGATCAGTAGCCTTTCTTTTGGTATTACAGCAGGTACCAAGAGTCTACTTTAGTATGTGTAGAGGAACTTCATTCCTTCAGACCAAATCACTATTTCAGTCTTACACCCCTGAACCTTCATCCTTAGTCCTTTATATTTGTCTAATGCAAAACACTTTCACATCCATTATCTCATTTGGTCCATATCAAATGCCAGAAATAGGGAGGATAACATGTATTTCAAGCCAACAAATAAAGGAACTGAGGTTCAGAGGGGTAAGTGACTTGCTAAGGTCACAGGAGTCATGGAAATCTTGGAACCTTCTTTCTCAGGAGTTCTGATTTTTTTGACTATCAGACTTTTGGCATGACATGAACTAATATGCACATAATGAGATCCAGATATCTGGAGAAGAGCTTTCCATGCATTCTGCCACCTTCCTTTTCTTCCTGTCATGGCCATGCCTCAGAGGTCCATAGGAAACAAGCTCTTCCTTATCAGCTCTCTTAGAGGTAAAGTCCCAGTGAAAGGACATTTGGAGTTATTGTAGGGCCATAATGGCATTGGCCATGCTGCAGGGGGATAATCTCAGAGGTATTAGGCTTCTGCATCCCCTGTAGATGCTTTGGGGATTAGAGTTGAGGCCAAAAGTGCACAGTTTCCAGCCCTGATTATAGCACCATCTTAAGCCTGTTTCATGGGATCTGAGTTGTAAAGTCCTTTTCCTAGCCAGCCCCTACTGCTCAGAAGATAAGCTACCAATTGTATGGTTAGCGACCTAAGAGAGGCCTCACTGTTCAGTGACTCTTAAGTGCTTGAGCAGTCCTAGCTAATTCCATCCTTTCTTCTTTACCTTTCAGGTTTTAAAAGACTTGGCCTCAGGGAACCCTTTCCAGGTTCTTTAAGGGTCTTCTTCAAACCACTGTGTGCTGAGTCATTTTGTGCTGAAGAGCAGCTCCTTCCTGGCCCTGCACCTTCAGGTTCTCAGATGCTATAAAATAAGAGGCACACATCCTAGACACAGGTTTATTTCTCCTTTGTATTCTGTCTTTGTTCCCTCAGAAGGTCTGTCTTGAGTTCCTGTAACACTGAATGGCTGAACCTCCCTCAAGCCAGACTCTGCAGAAACCAAGTTATCCACTCACCTGAGTTGAAGAGGGGAGCTCAGTCTTCAAATCTTCTCTGAACTTCCTTCCTCTTCAAAAGGCCATTGAACTCTGACAGATTTGGGGCTAACGACTGATCTCAGAGGTTTTACCCTGAACTAAAAGCTACTTGAGTTGGGGCCATTGCTTACCTTGGAAGTAGGGGCATAGGAATGTTTGCTGAACATTGGAGAATCTTAACATGTCTCTTACTGAGGATAAGGACCCTGGTGCCAGGTTGGAGCTTTGGCACTGCAATATATTGCCAAGAACCTGTCTCCTCCTGCACCCACTAACCCTCCAAGGAGACTCAGGAAGCTGACCTTCCTTCTCTTGCATAACAGCTGCTTAGGACAGATCTCAAAGCATGTTTTGCATGTCAAAGACCTGTTTTTGCAGGTCTGTTGATTATTCTCCATCGTGATTTCTCCTGACAGCTTCCTTTCCAAACAATCAAGAATAAAACAAAAGCTGAAAACAGTTCTTTAAAAAAGGCAGACTGTGTCCTGCAGGATTTCCATTTTTGGGTCAATTGCTGGGAAAAATTGTTAAGGTAGATTGAGGTCAGGCAGCGGCCACTGTTGCTTCATGTTTGCCTTCTGCAGATAAGTTCTTTATCTCCTGAAAGAAACAGTTCATAACCTAGTGTTCATGGATTCAGGAACTTCATGAAGCTTCTGAAATGGTATGCAGAATTACACGACAATGTGCCTTTTCTGGGAAGGTAGTCCATAACATTTTTCTGACTTATAAAGGTTAAGAACTATAGCCCTCGAGATAAAACACTTTTTGTAACTCATAAAGTATTTGATTAGAAGGGTCTTTCAAAATCATTTAATCTAACTGCTTAGTTTACCATTGCGGAAACTGAGGCAGAGCAAGTTAGCTGCCATGCCCAAACAAGATCTCAGGTCCCTGAGCAGCTATGCAAGGTTCCTTCTTTTACAACACACTCATCTAGCAAGAGGCCTTATGATTGCTGGCTTTAGTGGTCCACATTTTGGGGATTTGGTTTTTACCCTCTTTCTTGAGCCCCATGTATTTACCACTAAATGGAAAACTTCAGACATAACCTTCTTGTGTTCCTCATTTGCCATCTCCATCATTAAAAGGAACAAGAACACAATTGGTATAGTGAGAACTCTGAGCAGTAGACATTTCTGATTTTTGTTTGTTGAAGGGAAGCTGCTGGAGAAGTTGTCATTGTGTTCCTATGCAGAGGCCTGGGCCATAGCCTGTCTTTAGTGTCTTTGTAATTATAATCTGGCCTAGCGTGGGAGAAAGGGCTTTCCTACTTAGACCCTTCTAGTAAGGCCCTGCTAGTGCACTGACTATAGTACTGAGAAGCATAGACTTGGTTGGTGAGGGGGAGGTAAAGGAGATGGTAAAGAGATGAAGAATGGAAGAAGGGGAATAGAGGGTGAGAGAGAGAGAATGTACGCATAACTAAACCAACTCTGAGATGCCTTTGGGACGGTGTTATGGAAAGGTAATTTTCACTTTCAAGACTGAAGTCTAAGCATGGTCAGTTGATGAGTTAATAACATGTAGGCTAAACATACTGAGAGCCTTTGTGGAAACAACTGATTGGAAACTTGATGCCATTCCCAATGAAGACATGCCCAGGTGGCCACACCACTTTCTCAGCTCTACCCAGTTTCAAAGGCCAAGTTGCTAAGAAACCAGGAGTCAAGTGACCACTATTCTACTTGCTGCTCACCCCTAAAGGGAGTCTCTGTGAGGCTGTTGGCCTCACCCAGGAAGTGCTTATTGAGCACTGGTCTCAGAGCTGTGACCTCTCTGCTCTGTCTCATTAGATGACTAACAAAAGCAAGCAGGTGTGCAGATTTTGGCCACAGAAGCAGTGGCCACTGGAGCCTCAGTCCCTTTGAAGATGGTACATATGTCTTTTCACTCTGTTTTTAATTTTTGTTTTTGGTTGGGGGAATACCACAAACACCACTACAAATATTGAAAGATTATTGAGAACCAGAGGACACTGCTTTAATCCCAGTGGAGTGGGTGTCCCAGAAATGTGGCCATGAGATTGCTGTGTGATCCTAGGACCGAGATCAAGAGGCTGGCTTAGAGAGTTGGGACCACCAGTCTGGCTGGAGGCCATTGAGGAATGACTGGCTAGCTTTGACACTGCGCTGGGCTGTACAAAAAGAATGCCAAAGAATGAACCTAAGCACCTCCCCTTCCACACTCTGGTTTAAAGAGCAAAATCTTCTGTGGGAATGAGACTGGCTTGGCCCAGGTTTGGTACATGGACAGTCATTTGAAAGAGGCTATGGGAAGGGGTGATAATTGAAGAGTGGCAACTATAGGAAAGTATCTGCATACTTCAGCCAGCAGGTCAAAGAAACTGGCAATGGATGAACGGAGTATCTTCAGTTGACAGGGATTAACATTTATTAAGTACCTATTAAGTGCTAAGTTCCTCACATACATTATCTCATTTATAATAATCATACAGGTAGATGCTATTCACTTTAAAGATAGATGATTTATGGCCCATGGCATAAAGTAACTGTCTCAAGGTCACACAAGAAGTATATAACAGAACTGTGATTCAAGTCCAGGCCCTCTGACTTTGTACCCTCTGCTGTTTTTGCTATGCCACCCAGAGGCTGCAGTACTGGAACTGCCATGGCTCTTTGATTTGTTTGCCTGCCTAACAAAATATTAAAAGGCAAGCATTTGAGGGGAAAGAGAGGATATAGGTCTAGTTTACAGGGGAAAAATACTGGGCTGGAAGAAACTGGTGACATCCACATATGCAGTCTGAAAAGTGGAAAAGGTCTTGGTGCCTTTGTGGTACTTGATGCCTTGGGATCAAATCCCTGTGAGGTTTTGCTGTGGTGATAGAAAAAATTAAGAGATGATTTAGAATAAGAAATATTATTGAAGTTTTTGTTTAATAAAAAGTGAGGAGATGGTTGTCCATCCACTGAGGGGTGAAACTCGGCATCCAGTTTCAGTAATAAACTAGTGTCATGTAGAGTATTCCTAAAATAAGTGGCTATCATGGGGAAGTAACCTTCCCTTTTTAAGAAGTTCTTTGATTCTGTAATAACTAGAACAAATCAAGTGGCAGAAGAAGAAGTATTTCTGTGATAAGAAAAAACTTGCCTTTGGGAGAATGTCATTCAATGATACTATTTTTGTAGCTGCAGACAACTGGCCTTGACATATTACAAGCCCGGGAAAAGCTTCAGAAGCATTTAAAAATTGCAGAGGGAAGCAAGATACTTTGAAGAGGTGTTTTTGATGAAGAAAAGCCTTTATTTTCATAGGGAAAAGAAGCACATGATACCAAGGATATTTATTAGACACTAAAAAGAATGCCTATGTGAAATACATATGTGACGTCAGACAGAAGAATGTGATCTGGGGCCTAGTCTTGTGACTTTCAATAAAGTATACAGACTGTCTAGTACTAATGACCTCCATCTGCAATTTTGTCATGGAAATGATCTTTGAGCATATGAGGCATGATGATGCACCTACCACACACTGCTCATGTTGTCTTCTGCTGTTCTAAGGAAATGTAGGGCAGAATCTTTTTGAGAACCTAGGAATCTCAATCTACAGTCTACTTTGCACCAAACCCTTGTAGTTTCCTCAGTCCTGATGGCATCACTGAGTGGTAGAGGACAGCCCCATTTTACAGATAAGGAAACTTGAGGCTCAGGGAGATGAAAAGGATTTGCCCTAGAACATACAGCTATGTACTGATGAAATTCCAGGACTGAAAGCCACAGAGGCCTTCCTGTTTCTCATATACCACACTAACCCCACTAGTAAAGGAATCCCAGCAGTAAAAGGAGAAGATGCGTAGAAATGAGACTGATACAAACAACATCTTCAAGTTTTGCTACTCCAACTATGGTACGTCATCAGCGTCAGCATCACCATTACCTGGGCACTTGTGAGAAATGCAGATTCTCACGTCCCATTCCAGACACCTTGAAACAAAATCTGTATTTTATTAAGATCTCCAGGAGATTTCTGTGCACATTAAAGATTGAGAAACACTGAAATAAGGCATTTGGAACAACAAAGCAAGTTGAGGAAGGAGACCTCTTGGTGAAACAAAGACCAAAAATGGTAGATAAGGCTATCTGGTATGTTGGGAGTGTTTACAGATTGTGAGCATAACCGCCAGCTTTGTAGATCGCCTTGTATTTTGATAACATATAGGTGAAGATTTTTCACTTCAAAGAATAATGAAAACAGCTAGGGAATAAGGTGACTGAAAGTTACTTGACTTTTAAATAACTGACCATTAAAGGTAGTGAAAAGGTAACCTGGGGCAGGTGAAAGAGCTCCTTTCAGGAGCCCTGGAAGTCCAGGTTAACCTCTCTTTCTGCCTCTCTGTAATGCTGAGCAAGTCTCTACCTCTCCCCAGGTCTCAAACTCTATAAACCAGGCAGTCTAAAAGGGCCTTTCCAGCTTTGGCATTCTATTATTTTCAGCTCTGGGTTTTACTAAGCCTACTTTATAATGAAACGGACAACTCTATTGGGCTTTGGCTGTTAGTTTAGCATCCTCAGTTCACATAAGAAGGGGTATTCTAGAAGGAAACCATACAGTCATGACCAAGCAACATTAATAGGAACTGCAAGGAAATGGGAACACCATCACTCCAGTTAACCAGCTTGGAATTGGCCAGTACTTTCATGAAAATATAACAAGTCGACCCAGCTGCTTCAAACCACATACTTGAGAATCAACTTCTGTATCCCGTATTGGACCTCCTTTGCATGATCTAATAAAATTAAAATCCAAACTCCTCTGCCTTGGGCTTTTGCAGGATAGTTTATTGGGGATAGGAGGGGTTTATATGAAAGAAAAAAAACTACTCATTCCCCCATGCCACTCATCACTCCAATGATTCTAACACCCATAACTGGCTATAATGGCTACAGCCAGCTTCAACTGGCTATAATCTAACCTCTTAAAATGGAGAAACAGACTCAGAGAGGAGAAAGGGCTTGTGTAAGGCCATACCCCAGAGCCAATGGCAGGAAACAGGTGCTCATAGCACCACCCTGAGGGTATATTCAACTCTACTTTCTTTTGGTGAATAGTTGACCCAAATCAAGATACCTATTTCCAGCATCAGGGAACACACTAGGGAGGACTAATAGGCCTTCTGTCTGGGTATTTTGTTTCCATCGCATGTTCACACTCATTGCTTCAGTTGAGCCTCACACGGCCATATCATCTAGGCAGAACAGGAATGTTTACCTTCATTTTACTGAGACTCAAGAGAAGTGACATAACTTGACCAAGGTGACATAGGTAGGAAAAAGGCTTGGACCTAGGGTTTCTAATTTCACCTATACCACACTACCTCTCTAGAAGAAGAGAAGCAGCCCTCCAAACTTTCAGCATTTCTGGGAAATGTCAGGTGTTTTAAGCTCTTAATTGCTTCAATACATTTGCTTCAAAACAGACTGATTTTTTCCCTGTTGGAGAATATACTAAATATTATGACTTGAAACTCTGCAAAGCACTCTTACATCCATTATTTTGTCATCCTAACAGCCCTCTAAGGTAGGTAAGGCAAGGTATTTTGCCCCCATTTGACAGATGTACAAACTGAGGCTCAGAAGCATTGTATTAGTTTTCTATTGTTGCTATAACAAATGACTACAAATTTAGCACCTTAAAACCACATCCATCTATTCTGTCACAGTTTCTGTAAGTCATAAGTCCAGTATACTGTGGCTAGATTCTCTTCTTAGGGTCTCACTGAACTAAAAAAGTATCAGCTAGGGAAGCAATTCTTATGTGGTGCTCAGGATCCTCTTCCAAGCTCACTCGCTGTTGGCAGAATTCAGTTCCTTGTTACTGTAAGGCTGAGGTTCCCATTTTTTTGACATGTGGCATCCTCCATCTTCAAGCTAACAATGGTGTGTCAAGTCCTTTTGCTTCACTTCTGCATCTCTCTGACTTCCTTTTCTGCCTCTGTTGTTAAGGGGTCTCATTTTACTGGGGTGATTTCATTAGGCTCACATGGATAATCCAGGATAGTTTTCCTAAAGTCAGTACTAATCTTAATCACATCTTCAACACCTCTTCTGCCATGTAATCGCAGCCCTAGCGATTAGGATATAAGATCTTCTTGGGGGCCATAATGCCACTTACAGCAGGCATGAAACAGCAGCCTACAGAAGCTCTGCCTTTCAGCAAAAAGACACATGGTTGTCAACACCTTAATCCTGGAGAAGACAAAATTACCATTTACATGCCACCTATGTGGGTAGTTATAAACCCTCATGTTGTTCAACTTATACCATCTCTCAAATACACAGACACAATTGGGAAGCACACCAAATAAAGTGGTAGCCGAAGTGAAAGGGGGGCTCTTTGGAAGCTGATGGTATTCCTAGATAGCACCTTGATGCTGCTGACCAATCCCTTAACCAGTCTCATCCTATCCAGGAGGAGTGAGGCAGAAGCAGTTTCCCCAAAAGCACAAGATGAGGTGTGTAATCCCCTTATCACTTGACCAGAAGAGCTAACACTTATATAGTATCTACTACATGCCAAATATGCCTCTAAGTGCTTTGCATGGGTTTACTGAATTTGTCCTGTTAATATTACTATGAGGTAAGTGCTGGTATTCACCCCATTTTACAGATGAGAATCCTGAGGCACAAAATGATTACATCATTTGCCCAAGTTCCCACAGCCAGGAAATGGTGAATTCTGGATTCAAACCCAGACCATTCCATTAACAAATTCCCTGTGGCTTCTACCAGACTTGGAAAATACTAGAGGAGAGATTGAAGTCAAGTTGATTTAAAAGTCCCTTACACTTTTGATACTCAAAGCTTGCCGTCAGGATCGTAGCATTCTCGTAACACAAGCACAGCTGAGCTTTCTGAGGAAGTCTGTTAAAGTTAGGTTTGCTGGATTTAGTGGTGTCAGTGCAGTACAAAGTGAAAGTGCCCAGCCTTTTCCAAGAGACTGGAAGAAAAGGAGATTGTAAGTCCAGGTAGACGAGTTGGCTCCAGGAATGCCCTCTCCAGAGCAGAATTTTAACTTGGGAGCCTCCCCATGAGATAGGGGATATCCATATTTTTATGTGCATTCAAGTTGTATCACGTCTTCTGAACCCTGGTGAAGCCTATTTCCCAAAGACTCAGGCCCTCAGAATGTCCAAAAAAGGGGCTTGAAATTAAGACTCTGAAATAATGGCTTTTCTGGTCCTAGAGAACAGATCTAGGCAGTGGCCTTCTCTATGCCTGCCCTTTCCCAGCCCTTGGAAAGCCTGTGGGAACCAACTTTTCACTAGTATTGTTAGCATAGATTTATTCCTCTGGATCCTGCTTCATCAGCTACTCTCACTTAGGTCTTCTGATGCTGGCAGGTGCATTCCCAGAGCCATCAGGATGAGGTAGGTGGGATGTGGACAACCTCAGTACTAACTATGCCTCACGTCTTCTCCACCTCTGCTACCATTCTGCAGGACTCATAATTCTTTCTCCTTCTGGGGATGAGAGCTAGGATTCAATAGAGATTGAGTTCCTCTGTTGCTGCCTGACTTCTTTGCTACTTTGTACTGAATTAATCATTTATCTCATAACAATTC
This sequence comes from Smutsia gigantea, assembly GCA_032199065.1. Classification (NCBI taxonomy): domain Eukaryota; kingdom Metazoa; phylum Chordata; class Mammalia; order Pholidota; family Manidae; genus Smutsia; species Smutsia gigantea. Next base: position 9,284 of record JAVSCE010001310.1, on the reverse strand, counting down.
TGGATGATAGTGTTATACTAATTTTAGATATGAAGAAACCGAAGTCTATAAGATTAAATAACTTCATTCAGATCACACAGATATTTTTGGCGATGCTAAGGTTTGGTGCCAGGTGTATCTAGCACCAAAAATAGTGCTTTTCTCCCCTCACAACATAACTATTGGGCATTTGAGTGTGCAATTAGAAGTGTAAAGCTTGTGGCAGTCTTAGAGAATAAGGAAGCTGTACAAATCATGTTCAAGGGCCTATGATCCTTGGCTGGGCAAAGGGTAATAGCCAGTGCCCACGCCATGGTGATGGAAAGCATACATGTGTAGCCAGGGTCTCCATGGTGGTTTTCAGCTTTTCCCCAATCACATGTGTCTTCCCTGGGAAGTGGAAACCATATTTTCCTCCCTCCCTTCCCTAGACTTTCAGGAAACCCTAAGACATCTATCTGTACATGATATATATCTTCCTCAGTTCTGGGTCAAGGAGATGTGGCCATGGAGCCACCTTATTGCCCTTGCTAACTTATTATCAATGTGAAGGAATCTGAAACCCCTATGTAGCTTTTTTTGTTGAATCAGACAAGTGCTGAGATGCTCAAGCCCAGTTTCCACAATGTATGGTCAAGGTTCCAGTACTCTAGATGACTATATCCATTCTTGCTATCATCTTAGCAGCCATCTCCATATCTGAAGGTAGAAGGGAGATTAGGGAGAGCTGGCCAAGCAACATCCAGCTTCAGCGAGGGAGTAAGGGAGGTGGGCACAGAAATTCACAAGACACAGATACCATGTACTTTCTCTGTAAGCCTTCCCAAGATTTGTATGTTATGTCTTTCTGGGTCAGTTAGTATCTTAGCCTTTCTTAAGCTTCAAGAGAAAAGCTGGTTTCCTTGTAGAAGAGTCTTTCTTCTGAGTTAGTTGCTTTTCCTTTCCATGTCTGAAAATGGAAGAATTAGAGATTTTGAAGTGAGAGAAAGGGTTCTACATTTACTTAGTAAATATATGACATTGCCTCTGTTGGACACTGTTCCCAGTGCTTTACAAATATGAATGCATTTAATCCTCACAGCAGGCCTATAAAGTAGATATTATTATTCCTACTTTAAACATGAAGAAACTTAGAATCAGAAAGGTTAAGTGATTTGTCCTTGGTCATATAGCTAAGAAGGGATGAAGCCAGGATTGAAAATCAAATTCCCATTTCTGAAGTTTCAAATACTGTTACGCTGCCCACATGATACAATAGCAAAGCATATAGCCTTTGGGAGTCAGGCAGAGTCTGGATTCCAATGCATATTCTGACACTTGCAAGTTATCTTAAACCTTGTGAAGTCATTTCCCCTCGTTAAGCCTTAGTTTCCTCACCTGTAACATGAGGGTGATGACACGTGCTTCTCAGGGTTGTAGTGTGGAACCAATGGGAAGTGCTTAGCCTAGAGTAGGTGTTCATAGTTAGTTCCTCTTTCCATATTCCTAACATTTGGTGCCAAATTATGCTTTGGTATCCAGACTCACTAGCAAAGTTAACTTAGCCTGTGCCAGCGCTAAGCTAGCACTTGGTTGCACTATGGGTGGCATTCATTCCCAATGGGGTGCCACATTTCCATAAAAAGAACTAATGCAGCTGGTATTTCTAAAGATGGAATTATACTAGAATTAATTATACATACAGTTCTTTTCTCTGCCCAGACATTGTGAAGATATGGCCAGCAAGAGGGACATTTGCAGGAAATGAAGACATTATCCCCTAAGAAGCCTCATTCACATCCCTGCATATACTCCATAAGTCTGCCACCAGCACCTTTAGTTAATGGATGGGCCAGTGGGCTAAGTTGGAGATGCCTGCTTACCCCATAGATGTATAATGTCCTATAGCTGAACAATACCCTACAGGTCATGTAGATCAATCACTATCGAACTGGGTGTAGTGAAGCACCCAAACTCTAGACTCAGATAGGCATGGGTTCAAATCCTGCCTCTTCCATTCATTAGAAATCAAGTGTGAAAGTTACTTCTATTTTATAAGCTTTAGTTTTTTCACTTGTAAAATTGAGATCAATTAGGGTTCACATTGTAAGGTTGTGGGGATGAACAAGATAGTGAAGGTAAAGTGTCTGACACATAGAAAATGTTCAGTAAATAGTAGCTATCAATACTGGCATTATCTGTGCAACACATTAACAAAACTCAGGAGTTCCCCATTGCCAAAAAAATTGGTTTGTAAAGGCTTTTCATGACTGTTTTATATTCGTCCTGTCTCTCCTCACTTCACCCACAGTCACATATTTTACATACTATGAAAACTAGACCAAGGATGTTCTCATCTATATTTATAATGGTCCTGCAAGAAATAAAATTCACAACTTTCAGAAATGGGGGCATGGTTAGGGGTAACAACAAGAGATGGTGAAGCACTCAGGGTCTTTGCCTGGAGGGATGAAGCAATGGGACAGTGTTACTGGAGCACAGTGAAAGCTAGAGCTTTGAAGTCCCTAGTAAGAGCTGTAATCAGGGAAGATTGAAGTCAGTGTCAGAAATGAGACCTAAAGCAGGGAAGAAGCGGAGAAGGAATACACTTTTCACTCCTCCCACTCTTGATCTGCCAGTGCCTCCCATTAACCAAACCCAGCCAGTGGACACGTTAATACAGTCCACAGGGCCACCTCTTGGGACAGAGGAAGGAAGAGTAAGGCAGAGAATGGATTTGGGGGTGGCAGAAGATAGGCAGAGAATAACTAACAAGCTCAGTTTTCCTCCCCCTTTGCCTTTCACATCTGGTTACCTAAAACCATAATGACCATCTGTCAGCAGATTAAATACCTGTGCATTTTAAGGCACTGCTCCAATATCATCTCCCCAAGAAAACCTACTCCATTTCATTATAGTCGTTCCTTCTCCTGTCATACTTACTCCAGCACTGATAATACTATTAGTGTAACTATGTTATATTATATTGTAACTGTGTATTTTTGCCTGGCTTCCTGAAGAGACAATGAACTGCTTTCAGGGGCCTAGTGTTATTCAACTCTGCATTCCAAGCTTGGAGTCCAGGATCTGGCTCAGATGCGCCTCACTGATGTGGGTTAAACTGAACTGATCATCTCCATCCTAAAAGCTTTATCATGGGACAGTGTTTTCAAGATATCCAGAAACCAAGTTAATTTTCATTACCACCCTCTAGGCCTCTATCCCTGGAAGCAGTCTTTTCTAACCATCTAGATGCTGTGAAACAAGCAGCTTTCCTTAGCATTAGCTTCATTCGGAAGCCTCACAGAAACTATCTCTTGACATTTACCAAAAGCTTTTAAAACCAATTTTCTCCAAGAGAAAATTTCCAATACCTGCCATTTGACAAACTATAGAAAAGCAAAGTGCTCTGAAACAGGCACTTACATTTTCCACCAAGTACTCAATGTTGCTTTAGACCTCACCTAGAGCTCTTAACCCAACCTAGGGAGCAAACTAAGGGTAGTGGGTTTAGCAGGCAGTGGTGAAAAAACATCAGCTTAAGTAGGTTTCAGATGGGAGCAGTGCTCTTCAGGGAAACTCCAGAGTGCTTTCAGGCCCCTCAGCCATTCCATTTAAGGACAATGACTAGCCAGTATGGAATAGAAGAAACAAAAAGTACAAGGTTATTTCCTATGAGATGCTTTTCATCTGTTGTCAACATGGGTAAAGACTGATTGACTGCTCTTAGATCAGGTCAGAGTCAAGGGTTACTTCCTTTAAAAAAGTTCCAACTCACAAATTTTTTCAGGTCAGCTTGACTTAATTCTCCTTCCTGCCAGTGCCCACAACACTTTCTGAGTCTGCATCAGCTTCCAGGAAGAGAAGTATAAAAAGAATGCTATGAAGTTAGGCTCTAGCTTTGCTGGTTATGGCTGTGGACTTAAGTCCCTTTCTCTGAACCTCAGTTTCTATATTTGAAAACACGGGAAAAAATGACAGTTCTGAAATCAACTTCATAAAGTGAAACGGAGAAAAAGAAGAAGAGATCAATAAATCCGCTAAGCAGGAAGTAAGGCTGCAGAGACAATGTGATGTTTGAATTGGGCTAAATATGCTAGGCATGGAGTTCAGGATGGAGATGGCAGGTTGAAGGTCTAGTAGGTTACTTAATGCAGATGCAGGGGATGTGTAGGGTTCATGGAGGAGAGAGACAGGAAATGAAACTTGAAAGGAAACTTTAGGCCTGACTGAAAGGCCTTGAATGCTTGTAGGCCACTGAAGCTTAAGAACCAGGAACATGACCTGGTTACTGTAGAGGCATTGTTCTCAAATGTTTTGGCCTCAGGACCATGTTATACTATTAAAAATTATTGAGGACCTCAAACAGTTTTATTTTTGTGTTTGATAGCTATTGATGTTTACCATATTGCAAATTAAAAGTGGGGAATTAAAAAAATTTTTATGTTCATATAAGAATAGCAGCATGAGGAACATAGTCAATAATATTGTAATTTCTTTGTGTGTTGACACATGGTGACTACAAAAAGAATAGAAATAATAAACCATTACATATTAACATAAATAACATGTTTTTATGAAAAAAATATTCTCCAAAACAAAATTTATAGTGAGAGTAATGGTATCATTTGATTTCTGCAAACCTTATTGTTTAATAGATGATAGCTATATCTAGTGGCTGCTTTTGCATTTGGTCTATTAAATGATGTGTTGTTTTGTCTTCAAACGAACTGAAAAAAATCTGACCTTACTTGAGTATATAGACATTCTTCTTTGAGACTATGACGAAACTCAGAAAGTATAGTTTTATGGAGGCTAGTTGCAGTGTGGAACCAGGAGCCATATCAATAAACTGCATATTCTATTACATTAAAATCCATTAGTTAGGAGAAAGAGGAAAAAGAAGGTGGTGTGAGAAATGAGGCAGAAACCTCCTTCCAAAATCACATAAACACGAAAATACAGCAAATACAACTAACCCTGAAAAAGTGACCTGAAGACTGCAGAACAGACTGACTACATCTGGGGAAAAGGGAAGACCTCACAGAAAAGGGTAAAGTAGCAAAGCTGCCATGTGGCAGGACCTAAATGCTCCCCCACACACCCCAGCCCACAGGCGGGAGGAAGAGAAAGTGAGCATGGAGGGAGTAGAAGCCCAGGACTGATGAACACCCAGCCCTGGAGATCTGCTCCAGGAGCACAAACCCACATTACATGGTGCTCTGAAGATTAGTGGAGTTGGACAGCAAAGACAGGTAGAATACTGGGAGAGACTGAGATTCCATGTACAACTGGCCCCCTGGGACAAAAGAAAGGTGAGCAGTTTGAAAGACTTCTCAGCAGCAAGAGGGGCACTAGAGGGGCATATATTACACAGAGCTTGCTGCTCAGGAGAAAGGGCCAGGTATACAAAATCATCCTGGCACACACAGCCCAGCAAGTTGGGAATTCTCAAGAACTTCGGATGCACCATTCCCCTGGCTGGCAATGCAGCCCCAAGATCCCCCCACTACAGTACACACCCTGTTGCTTCTTCCTCCTGGTAGACACTGGTCCCACATATCTGCTGGCCCCACCATCGAGCCAGGCCAGCCAGAGGGTGGCCTCACCTATGGTAGCAACAGGGCATAGCACAGAGGTTCCTCCCTGCACACTCAGTTAACTGGACCTGGTAGTGGAGGCCTTGTGTTACAGCTAGGAAGGCAGGAAAGAGCTCTTTCCTCCCAGCAGGTGCCAGTTATGCTCTGCTGTGACCCTCACCAATGCTGCAGGTGTCAGCAGCACCAGAGAGTAAAGCTTCTGGGCACGAGAGGGCACTACCCACACAAAGATATTTTCTTCCATAGGAAATGCTAAAAAAATGAAACAGCAAAAGAATTTGGTCCAAACAAAATTGCAGGAAAAACGCCAGAAAGAGGGCTCAGTGAAACTGAAATCATCAATCTTCTTCATAAATATTTCAAAATAAAAGTCATACAGAAAAATATCAAGATCTCAGGGAGGACTTCAAGAAAGGTAGAAACTTGAAAAAAATACAGTATGAAATTTCACATACAATGGAGGGATTTTAAAGTACATTAGATGAGATACAGGAGACAGTAAATGAAATAGAAATTAGAGAACTTGAAAACAAAGAAGCTGAGGCACAGAGAGAAAACAGATCTCTAGGAATGAAAGAATACTAAGAGCTCCGCAACCAATCCAAACAGAACAATATTTGCATTATAGGGGTACCAGAAGAAGAAGAGAGAAAAAGGGATAGAAAATCACTTTGAGGAAATAATTGCTGAAAACTTCCCCAATTTAGGGAAGAAACATTCTCTATGTCATGGAAGTGCAGAGAGCTCCCAACACAAGGGACCCTACGAAGACAACACCAATACATATAATAATTAAAAGTGGCAAAGATCAAAGACAATGAGAAAGTATTAAAAGCAGCAGAAGAGTGAAAAAAGATCATGTATAAAGGAAAGCCCATCAGGTTATCAGCAGACTTCTTAGCAGAAACCTTACAGGCCAGAAGGGAGTGGCATAGTATATTTAATGCAATGAAGCAGAAGGGCCTCCACCAAGAATACTTTACCCAGCAAGATTATCATTTAAATTTGAAACAGGAATTAAACAATTTCCAGATAAGCAAAAATTGAGGGAATTCATCACCCACAAACCATTCGTACAGTATATCTTAAAGGGACTGCTCTAAATGGAAGGGCTCCTAAGGCTAAATAGCTGTCACCATAGAAATAAAACAACAGTAAAAGAAGTTGATCAACTAATTACAAAGCAAATGCAAAATTAAATCATCTATTCACAAAGTTAGTCAATGGATACACAAAGAGGACAGTTATGACACCTAATACATAAAGAGTGGAGGAGGAAAAGAAGAAGGGGTGAAAAAATCCCTTTAGGTTATGTTTGAAATAGTGTAATAATTGAGTTCAGAAATACTGTTACATAGTAATGAAGCTGCCCTTGAAACTTTGATAACCATAAATCTAAAGCCTGCAATGGCAATATGTGCATATCTATTGATAATCACACTAAATGTTAATGGACTGAGTGCAACAATCAAAAGACATAGAGTTACAGAATGGATAAAAAAACAAGGCCCATCTATATGTTGCCTAAAAGAGACTCACTTTAAACCCAAAGACATACACAGAGTAAATGTTAAGGGATGCAAAAAGATATTTCAGGCAAATAATAGGGAAAGACAGGAGTAGCAGTTGTTAGACAAAATAGATTTCAAAACAAAGAAAGTAACGAGACAAGGACATAACATAATGATAAAGGTGTCAGTCCAACAAAAGGATATAACCATTATAAACATGTCTGCACCCAATATAAAAGCAGCTAAATATGTGAAACAAATACTACCAGAATTAAAGGGAGAAATAGAATACAATGCATTCATTTTAGGAGACTGCAACATATGATACACACCAAAAGATCAACCAGACAGAAAATAAGTAGTGAGACAGAGGCACTGAACAATACATTAGAACAGATGGACCTAACAGATATCTACAGAATACTCCACCTAAAAGTAGCATGATACACATTCTTCTGAAGTCTACATAGAACTTTTTCCAGAATAGATCACAAAGTAGGCAACAAAATGAACCTCATTAAATTCAAAGAGACTGAAATTTTGCCAAACAGCTTCTCAGACCACAAATATATGAAACTAGAAATAAATTATGCAAAAAAACCCAAAAAGCCCACAAACACATGAAGGCTTAAAAACATGCTCCTAAATAATCAATGGATCAATGACCAAATTAAAAGAGAGATCAAGCAGTATATGGAGACAAATGAAAACAACAACTCAACAGCCCATAACCTGCAGCAGCCCACAAGAGCAAAGGCAGTTCTAAGAGGTAAGTACATAACAATACAGGCTTAGCTCAAGAAGCAAGAACAATCACAAATGAGCAGTCTAAATTCACAGTTAATGAAACTAGAAAAAGAAGAACAAATGAGGCCCAAAGTCAGTAGAAGGAGGAACTTAATAAACATTAGAGCAGAAATAAGTAAAACTGAGAAGAATAAAACAATAGAAAGAATCAATGAATCTAGGAGCTGGTTCTTCAAGAAAATAAACAAAATAGATAAACTCGTAGCCAGACTTATCAAGAAAAAAAGAGAGCCTACACACATAAACAGAATCAGAAATGAGAAAGGAAAAATCACTATGGACATCACTGAAATATAAAGAATTTTTAGAGAATACTATGATAAATTATATGCTAACAAATTGGATAACCTAGAAGAAATGGACAACTTTCTAGAAAAATACAACCTTCCAAGAATGACCCAGGAAGAAACAGAAAATCTGAACATAAGAATTACCAACAATGAAATCAAATTGGTAATCAAAAAACTTACCTAAGCAAAACCCCTGACCCAGATGGCTTCATGGCTAAATTTTATCAAACATTTAAGGAAGACTCAATACTCATCCTCCTTAGTTTTCCAAAAAGTAGAAAAGGAGGGAATACTTCCAAACTCATTCTCTGATGCCAGCATCACTCTAATACCAAAACCAAAGACACCACAAAAAAAAAGGAAATTACAGACCAATATCGCTGATGAGCATTTACACAAAGTCCTCAACAAAATATTAGCAAAGTGAATTAAAAAATATATCAAGATCATCCAACATGAGCAAGTGGAATTTATTCCAGTGATGCAAGGATGGCACAATTTTCGAAAATCCATCAACATCGTCAACCACATCAACAAAAAGAAGAACAAAAACCACATGATCATCTCCATAGATGCTGAAAAAGCATTTGACAAAATTCAACATCCATTCATGATAAAACTCTCAATAAAATGGGTACAGAGGGCAAGTACCTCAACATAATAAAGGCCATATATGACAAACCCACAACCACCATCATACTTAACAGTAAAAAGCTAAAAGCTTTTCCTCTAAGATCGGGAAAAAGACAAGGATGCCTACTCTCCCCACTTTTATGCAATATAGTCCTGGAGGTCCCAGCCACGGAAATCAGACAACACAAAGAAATTAAAGGCATCCAGTTTGATAATGAAGAAGGTAAACTGTCACTGTTTGCAGATAACATGATATTGTACATAAAAAACACTAAGAAATCTACCATAAAAACTACTAGAACTAATAATTGAAATCAGCAAAGTTGTAGGATACAAAATTAATACACAGAAATATGTTGCATTCCTGTATACTAACAAGGAACTAGAAGAAAGAGAAATCAGGAAAACAATTCCATTCACAATTGTATCAATAAGAATAAAATACCTAGTAACCAAAGAGGTAAGAGACCTATACCCTGAAAACT